>JAOVYX010003896.1:0-10646 GCA_035668315.1 Drosera spatulata
CCAAATCTTTGAAATTACATTTTACCAACTCAATTTCTCGGATATACCTCATTAAACTACAATTATAAACTTTTTTTTTTTTTTTTTACAAATTCTCATCCCAAAACTTCATTATTTATGAAAAACCTCCCAAAATCTTTGGATTTCTTCATATTAACACCTTAATATCTTCATTGTATAAAAATAACCTTTCAAATCTTGAATATTTTCAATATTTACAAAAAGCATACCAAAATCGTTATTTTAAATTTAAACAACAAAAAATACATTTGTTTAATCAACTTAGTCGCGAAAAGCGTGGTAAACTCTAGATATCGTTCTAGAAGACAGATTTGTTAGATATGGTTTTAACGGACGTGGTAGAACCTTGAATCCACAAGGGATATCCGAATCCGACGATAAATGGAACCACCAAGAAGAAGAAGAACAATAAAAAGAACCCGATATTTTCCGTCATAGACAGGGCCTGGGGAGGACGAAGTGTACACAGTCTTATCTCTCCTGAAGCAACAGAGACGTTGTTTTCAAATGCCCTAAAAAAGTGTTAAAAAATAAAAATAAAAACATAAAACATTAAAAAAAACAAACAAATAATACCACATAATTCGATAAGAAAAACAATCCTAAACTATCTTAAATTACGATGCTAGAGTTCTTTCTAACAATGTCTAGACGACAACCTTGAGAGTTATCCTATCAATCTTATTTTGTTACGCCATAAAGACCTATTCATGACAACATGTCTTGTTAGTCTAAGTAGGGTCAGATCTTAGTAGATAACTTCTTCTCAACTCTTCTTTGGTCTTCCCCTACCTCGTTTAATTCCCGTCAAATCGATGAGCTCCCATTCTCTTATAGGAGCTTGTGGATCTCTTCGCATGACATGACCATACAATCTTAGTCTCGTCTCCCACATGTTATCCTCAATAGCGGTAACTCCTAATCGCCCTCGAATCCTACCGTTCGAGACGCCATCTCTTAAGAAGACCCACACACCCATCGTAACATTCTCATCTCCACTACATGCATCTTATTAATTTGTGCTTTTTTCACTCCCCAACACTCTATTCCATACAACATAGCTGGCCTAACCATACGATAAAACTTGCCCTTTAGTCTTAAAGAGATCCTCTTGTCGCACAACACTCTTACTGCTTCTTTCCATTTGTTCTATCCCGCTCTTGTGCGATGTATTATATCTTCATTAATCTCTCCATTGATGAGTGTAAAAACACTCACCTTTTATTTATGTTAAACCTTTTGTTTGTTGTGTTTGAGTTTGTTATTTTGTGTTTTTAGTTTAGTTTATGTTTTGGAGCTAGGATACTGCTGTTTGTGTTTTTATTGTAAATTTGAACAAGAAAAGTGACTTTTGGTGATTCGTGCAAAAGGATGGAAAAGGCTTGAAGATGATCGAGATGAAGTGCCATGATTTGGTGATCCTTGAAGATCATTTCAATGATTTCTGGTGATGCTCACGTGCATTAGATGATGACATTGATGTTCAAAGATGTTTGGAGTTGTTTTGGGACTAAACCGACACTTTGGCGCTATTTTGAGCATGGATGATCCATGAAAGTTAAACGACGCATAGATGATGATTCGAGGCTATTTTGGAGGTCAAAACGACGTCATTTGAAGTGTTTTATGATGATATAAGGGTTATTTTGGAGCTAAACCGACGCTTAAAGGTTATTTTGAGCATGGAAAGCATGATAAACTAATATCGTTCTAGAAGATGGATTTGTTAGATATCGTTCTAACGGACGTGATAGAACCTCAAACCCTCGAGGGGTTTCCGAATCTACAGAGATAACTGGAATCCACCAAAAAGAATAATACTCCCTCCATCCCATAAAAAATTTAACGTTGCATCATCACTGCACTATTCAACACGTATTTTGAAGAGTTTCGTTATTCGTCTTAACGACGTAAGAAAATTACGCCATTGTCTAAGGGTTGAAGTACATAGCTTAAATTATCATTACTGTTTCATGATAATGTTGCATAAAATGATGTTTGATCATCCCACGGACGATTTGTAGCTTGAATAATTTCATCGCTGACCTTAGCCAACATTTCGTTTTTTTACGTAATAGAGGTAGTATTATTATTGGTCAAAAGCTCAATGAAACGTTAAACATGACAACTTATTTTTAGAGTTCTAAATAATTCCGAACTAGACAATAAAATCTTTATCTAAAGATGGAAATCTAAATCTAAACAATATTCTAAAATAAGATATAAAATACAATAAATTCCTAATCAATTCCATACAATATCTTAATATCCTAATTTCTAATATCTTCCATCGCGCCACTTAGTTACTATGCAGTCACTTCTTCACTAAAAATTAATGGGAAAATTAATAAAAACAACAAAAATGACATTGAAATACGAGATCTTCATGATCTGAATACAATCTCTCTTAGCTCTAATGAGAAACGTCATTTTAATATTACTATCCTATACAATAATCAAGAAGTGAATAAAGTTGCCAAAATGATAAATTCAAGACAATTATGGTCGGTTGAATGAAAATATGATGATCTTGCTGTGCTTTTTTGTAAATATTGAATATTTAAATATGTTAATAAGAAGCAATCCAAATATTTTGGGAGATTTTTCGTTAATAATGAAGTTTTTGGCGGGTAACAAGTAAAAGAGTTTATAACAATGGTGAAAATGAGGTGTATTTGATAAATTGAGTTGGTAAAATGTAATTCCAAAGATTTGAATGCGTTTTTTTTTTTTGTAAAAATCAAAGATTTGAGGTGTCAATTTGTAAAAATTTTTTTTTTTTTTAATCATAGGTTGCAGCAATCATTTATTACCTCATGACGGCTAACAAGCTTCACAAGCACTTCAATGGCTAAATCAATGGAAGATGCGACCTAAGCAATGCGAAAAGGAGATAAGCTCAGGATGAACATAGTACAGTATTCGAAAGTGACATGGAAACAGCTAAATTTACCTGCAAAGAATGGAAAACATAATTAGCAAGTGGATGTGAAGGCAAGGACCCTCGAGGAACCTGGGTGAAACACCCTGCTCGAACCTGAAGAGTCAATAGACTCAATACCACATAATTTGTTAAGCTTCATGAGAACAAGCCGTATGTATTCAGTCATATATATTCTCATTAACATTTATATGTCCACAGATGGGATCACTGATCAGTGGTACCACTTGAAATCACTCATCACAGGAAGAAAAGAGGACACGATCATCTCACCCAGCTAAGAAAACAGCGTAGAATTTTTCGGTTTGTCTCATGCAAACGACCAATGTCTTCAACACTTTTTTCTGACTACTGATGCAAGAACTGAAGTGCCATGCATGTGTGCGAGAGAAGCTGCGGTTCATCACACAGGTAAGAAGAAAAAGAAAAATTACAGAGCATAGAAATAGATGGAGAGAAACCTCTTGAGAACATTGGCCTCTTTGGGCTGAATTTAAGCTATCATAAGTGCTTTGATCCTCTATAATTTCTTCTGGCAAGACAGTCAACATCTCCAAGACAGCAATATGGCAATCTTGACTAAGCAAGTTTTGAAGGTTTTGAAAAAGAAGTTCAATGGGTTTCTTATGTTCTGCAGCCCGAAGTATAAGCCCAGAAAGCGCCAAACATATTTGAGTCAAAATCTGCACCAGAATAGTTTGAAGAAGGGGGATCAGGAAAATGAAATAGAGAAAAGAATAAGCGCAACGCAGAGCTAGAACAAAATAGAAAGCTCTTTGAATTTCAGGCACTAAAAGGAGTTATATTTGGCATGAAGTTAAAAGGACCTGTGGTGGCCCAGAACTAAATCTTGTGGCTGCCAAAAGAATTGCGTTCAATACCACATCCTTTGCCTCGGAATGCAAACTATGTGCTTCATTGTTTATCTGTAAAATTCCAAAGTTAGTTGCTGCACAATAATACAACATTTTGCAATAGCCCACTTGAGGTTTTATGGTGCAAGCAGAAACTCCATTAGAAAAACAACAAAACAGTTAGACACAAACATTATCACTAGTCTTGGGACAATTGTTTGTCAGTCATTCATGGTACAGTTGGTTCAGTAGCAAATTATCAAACACACACAAGACTTTGACTGCAACGTTCAAATGTTCCATTTAGCGCATTGATGAATTAATATGAATATTATATTCATAAATATGAGTATTATTGATTTATTTCATTTGCAAGTCGCAAACTATTGAGCTAGTTTGGATCTTGCAATACCTCAAAGTGAATGGGCCACATAACTATAGATCATCATTGCTGGTAGAAATGGTTTGAACTTTTGGTAGAAATGGTTCCACAACATGATATCAGAGCAGGTCGTGGCATGAAATCACGAGTTCGATCCGTAACAACAATTACTACCACCTTTATGGTTTATTATGTGGACTTGTTTGGCACTTGGTATGGGTTTTGTCAGAGCGTTTGTTGTCCACACTTCATGTCCTAATGGACTTTCGTGTAAGGAGAAGTGTTAAGATATGCATTAATGGTAGTACTGGTTCCTCGACATGATATCGAAGCAGGCCGTGACATGAGATCACGAGTTCGATCCCTGTCTCCCCCATTTATTGCCACCTATTATGTGGTTTATGTGGACTTGTTTGACACTTGGCATGGGTTGGGCCAGTGCGTTTATTGTCCACACTCCATGCCCTAATGGGTTTTCGTGTGAGGAAAAGTGTTAAAATATATATTAATGAGTCTTCTACTATAAGTTCAAACTTTTAGTAAAAATGATTCTTCAAAAAAATATCAGAACAGACTGTGACATGAGGTCAAGGGTTCGATCTCTGCCACCCCTATTTATTGACACCTGCTATGTGGTTTATTATGTAGATTTGTTTGGCACTTAGTATGAGTTGGGCCTGTGCGTTTGTTGTCCATACTTCATAACCCAATGGGTTTCGTGTGAGCCGGAGTGTTAGCCATACATTTTTTTGGTGTGTTACCATCAGTTCGAACTTTTGATAGAATTGGTTTCACGACAATCATAGTAAAACAACTCTATGGTTTCACTTCAGAAGAAAATGAAGACTAGCGTAATGTACACTTAACAGAGCGGCTCAATGGTTTAGCTGATTATGATCTCAACTAAGCAACGTAGAATAGTAGCCATCACAAAAATCTCTAATTGCTCTAGAAAACTAAGATGCTTGATCCTAATAGTGGAAATGGCTGCTAGGTACAGGATCCAGCTCCACCTGGTCATAAACTTTGGTTTATTTGCATACACAACTCCAATGTCAGTCAATGAACTGAAGCAAAGAAACAATAAAATGGCTGAATGCACAACTGGATTTAATTCTGCCGCACTCTACAACTGTACAACCAAAATTCCAATTCTGACACAGTTGTTTCACTGCCTTTCTGTAGTCAGGCATCTAAAAGGATAAGCATCCACTTCAAAGTACCATGATCAACATCATTCAATTAAGAATTTACAAAACCTACCCAACACATTTCTCTATCAACGAAAAACAAGATAGAGGAGCCAAACAATTTTTCCAAACAATCGATAAATCCTCCCCGACAGACACTATTGCACTATCACAACCAGATACCGCCAGAGAACCCTAAATGCGATCACTTTGGCAATCACTCTTAGGCATTCACTATGTAGTTGGTCCACAAGAACCATTTCAAATTCAAATGAACAGAAATTTGGTATTTAAAAAAGCCTGTATAAACTCAATTGTGTATGCGGAAACTCGAATTAATAAAGCTAGATAACTATCTAATTAATATTTTCTATGCAAAAGCCAATTGACAGAATCCTCCCAGGGACTCTTGCACAATTGCAATCAGATACCGCCTTAGAAACCTTAAACGCCATCATTTTGGCACTCACTCTTAGGCATTCACTATGTAATTGTCCACTTGTGCAGTTTCAAACTGAAATGAAAAGAAATTCAGCAGGAAAAAAAAGTCTCGATTATAATCCAATTGTCTACGTGGATCAAACACTACAGCTACTACTGTAAAACAAAGTGACTGTAGCAGTTGTTGCAACGAAACCACATAATCAAACTACAATTACCACTACTCTGTTGAATTTGTGTATAATGAGTAGTTACAATTCCAGCAACGACACAAAAAAAAAAAAAGTGCAAGAATCATCCGTCAAGATAAGTTACCTTTAGTTTGAGGATCTGAGCGGCGAAGAATTCGACCTCGAAATCGGCGAAGAGATGCGGGAAGAGGCGACGGAGGTCATCGGAGGAAGTGAGGATCCACGTCGCCACCTCCCAGGCGGCGTCGGTCTGCTGTAACTGAATCAGCCATTGATTCGCCGCCACACGGTTGCACGATTGCGCGTCGTGGTTGAGCACGTTTACGGCTTGAGCTACCTTGATTTGCAGCTCCATTGATTGAGATACACACACACTCTCTCTCAACTTGATTTGATTCGAGTTGTTTAAGGGGGAATAGGAAATGGATGAGCAATAAGCGATGGGGGTCGATGGAAGAGGGCTGGGTGTTCGACGCCTGCAATTATCTGATTTTGGTGCGTCCAACGAAATTCACAACATTGTGCTACCTCCCTAGTGTTGTCAAAAAGAGGGGCTTGGGCCGGGCGGTCCTGACCCGGGCCCTTGGCCCATTACGGGCCAGGTCGGCCTAGCCCTGAGATTTTTACGGGTCGACCCGGTCCTGAGATTTTTACGGGTCGGCCCGGCCTTTTTCTCTCAAACCATTGCCCGGCTCTAATCCAGACTCTTATCCGAAGGGTCTAAGGGGCGGATCAATCCCGGCCCAACCCTTTCATTATGCTATTTAAAAAAAGATCGTTAAGTTTTGGAGAAAAATAGTTGACGATTTACAAAACCGTTCACGGTTTTTGGAAAAACGTTAACGATTCTATATAAATCGTCTACAGTTTACATGGAACCCATTATGTATGTCTCAGGTTTTTATAATCGTTGACGGTTTTTTATAACCGTCAACGGTTTCTAGAAACACGTGAACGATTTTGGATGGATAGAAACCCTTAACCGTCAATGGTTTTGAAACCCGTCACCAATTTTGAGGTATGAATTTCTGTCAATTTGAAAACCGTGGTCTGTTCTTGAAAACCATTGTCTGTTCTTCATAAATCGTTGACGGTTTTATTTTTTAATATTATTTTCACAACGGCTACGTTTTCAAAAATTGAACAAAAATACCCCACCAATGGTCATAAAACGGCTAAATTTTGAGGACCTTTTTGTCTAACGCATTTTTTGACAGATTTTCTATACAAGCAACAAGTGGGATATCATATATTCACAAAATTTTTCATATTTTCTTGCAATCAAACTCTCCAATCTCCTAAAAATCTCTTGTTATTTCTCATTCTTTAGAAATCCGACATAGTAATGGCTCATTCATCGCAAAATCGAAATGTATACGATGTCGACGATTATGATGTCTTTCCTACACATGATGATGCCGGGAGACGATTCAATGTTCCCGATATTGTTCCGCAAAGCATAGAGACTCCTCAATCCGAAGAGGGACAATCAAACATTGCATCCGTCGCTTCTTCATCGAGGAAAGGCTCGGAGTGTTGGTCATATTTCGAGAAGGTCAAAGGAGCAAATGGGAAGGTGACCGCAGTTAAGTGCAAAATATGTGCTAAGATCTTCAAAACGGGTAAAGGTACTTTGCATTTGTTAAGGCATGAAAAAACTTGTCTTGTGAAAGAAGCAATGTTTCTAAGGGACAAACTCAATTGAACAATGAGGGTGGATTGTGGACATATAATCACGGCCGCCAACGTGAAATGCTGGCCGAATTCATAGTCCATAATGAACTACCTTGGAATTTTACGGATAATCCTAAATTTATTAAGTATGTTCAAAATGCATTAAAACCTAGTTATCAAAGAAACCATAGAAACACCATTAGATCTGATGCTTTAAAGCTTTACCCCGATGAAAGAAAACAATTGATACAAATGTTTTTTGCTTATGATGGAAAAGTTTGTATTACCTTCGATGTTTGGATCATTAGTTTTCAAGTTCCTTACTTATGTTTGACCGTTCATTGGGTTCACAATTGGTACTTATAAAAATATATCATTGGTTTTAGATTATTTCCTTATCCACATAATAGCGAAGAAATTTATTGATTTTGTCCATTTTATGTGAGTTTAAGTTGTTTGACAAGATCTTGAGTATATCTTTTGATAATGCTTCAAACAATGATGGAACGATTCAAATGTTTAAAACTGTTTTGGATCCTATGTGTGATGGTATGTTACTACATGTTAGGTGTTGTTGTCACGTAATAAACTTTATAGTTAAAGATGGCTTAAAAGATGAAACTATTGGACACTTTGTGCAATGTATCCGTGATGTTTTGATGTTTGCTAATAGTAGTGGCAAGAAAGTACAGGAATTCAAGGTTTTATACAAGGAGATGAGAATGAAGCCTATGAAACCGTTGTTGGATGTTCAACATCGTTGGAACTCGACGTACTTGATGTTGAAGAGGGAGGTGCAATACAAGGAGGTGTACAACCAATTCGTCATCTCAAAGTTTGCAGAAGGGAAGCCTTCAACCGAATGTTGGTACATTGCACAATGTTTGTGCAACTTATTGGAGGTCTTCTACGAGACAAGGGTAAAATTATCGGGTGTTTATTATCCCATTTCTCATCTTGTGCTTTTCGAATTGCTTAATATAACTAGATTGTTACATGAGTATAGATATTTAGGACCTTTTACCCATGTTATTGGAAAAATGAAGGCTAAATTCCTCAAGTACTATGAGGATATCCCTCCACTTTTTTCCATTGCATGTGTTTTGAATCCCCTAATAAAGTTACAAGGGGTAAAAAAACATATTAGATACAACAGCTGAGAACTTAGGAATAAGACTTAGTGATAAAGTAGAGCAATTTAAGGATGCTATGAATGGAATGTTTCATATTAATGACAACAAAGATGAAAGACAATAAATTATCTCATATGGAGCTTCTAGTGCTAGTAGTTCCTCACACCAACAAAGTGAGGATAAATATCAATATCCTTACAATCTTGTTAAGAAGAAGCAACCTAATAGTGCACAACAAAATTTCAATGAATTGACCTTATGTCAACAAAATGACTTCATTACTTTCATGTCTCCCAATGATTTAGTCAATTTTGATATCTTATTTTGGTGGAAAGTTTCTTCCTGCACTATCCTATTTTGGGAGCAATGACACGTGATATTCTTAGTGCTCAAGCTTCCACGGTGGCGTCCGAGTCATGCTTCTCCGCTAGCGGTCGAGTGCTTGATGATAGAAGAAGCCGGCTATGTCCCGAATCTTTGGAGTGCTTGGTGTGTTGGAAAGATTGTCTTGATGCTAGATACCGGGAGCAAAACAAGAAAACCGACGAAAGGAATTCCAATTCGGATGGGAGTTTGGAAGAGATGGAAGATATTGTGACTTCTTTGGAGTGATTTTTTCATATGTCTTTGATTAATGTATGCAACAATATTGCTTTATAATGTTGAATTAGTTCATGAGGTAAGGTTTTGTCCCCCTCATCTTGTTTTTATTTGTTTTGAAATTAATAAAGTAACCAAGGTTCAGCCCAGGACCTATATAAATTTGGGCTTAGTATTATACAAATCACGATGAAACGATCAAAATCGAGCAACATAAAGAACGCATCACAAATCCGCCCCCATTTTTTCGTGATCTTTAACGGTTTTGATGAGAAAAATATCAATTACAGGAAAAAAACCTCAAAACCGTCATCGGTTTTTGGAAACCGGTACAAGTTTTGGATCACTGAGAGCAACTTAAACTACAACACATCAAAACCGTCATCGGTTTTCGAAACCGTTAATGGTTTTAGATCATTGAGAGCACCTCAAACTGCAACACATCAAAACCGTCACCGGTTTCTAAAACCGTCAACAGTTTTGGATCAATGAGAGCACCTCAAAATGAAACATGTCAAAACTGTCATCGGTTTCTGAAACTGTCAACTGTTGCATTTTCACCAATCAGTCTACTGTATTTTCAATCCGTTGCACTTTTGCCTCTACTGCAAGCCAGCCCTGCTGCATCCAGTTTGCAGCATTGTGATGTGACTTGATCCTTAGACTTCGATCCTAGATCCTGAAGTATTTGTGGTCTTTTGTTGTCTGTGTTTGTCTCAATTGTTTATCCAAAACCTTCTATAGAAGTCTGCATCCAAGTGGTCCACATTGGCCTTCAAACTGTAGTCCGTTGCTCCACTGCATGCTTCCCTAGACTAGAACTTAGTATCCTAGTTCTCAACCTAAATAACTAACTACAAGCATGTCCTATTCTAAAGTTTTGTTTATCAATTTTTATACACTGGAGGGATTGCACATTCCTAATAATTTTCCCCTAAATTGATGTTAACAAAATTTTAAGTTTCAAAACAACAAGTTCACCATTTTAAAATACATTTTTGATTGAAAAGAAGTTTTACACAGAGTTAAAAAAGATGCTACTGGGAGTTACAAGTGTTCTACCTATGACCTTTGTGCTCCCTGTATACCTTTGTCTCCTTTGCTGCGCTTCTTAGAGTAGTTTGCTTTGTAGTCTCGTTTGCGCATTTCTAATGAAGATGTGTCCCTTAGACGATGTTCTCTGTACCTTTTTCTTTCCTGTTTGCCTCGACTACTTGAG
>JAOVYX010003897.1:0-38736 GCA_035668315.1 Drosera spatulata
TTCTAGAATAGTAAAAGTCTTAAGTTAGTTTAGTTGATCAGTTTCAACTTTCTCTCTGGGATCGACCCCTATTTCCACCTCTACATTTAACACCATATTTATAGAGTGAAGTGGGTGCTCTTATAAATATAAATTTGACGTGCTTATGACGGCACGCATCAGCCAATACCATAGACCCTCCCCTTCAACGTCCCAACAACCTCGATATACGCCTTGAACGTGGCCGCTGTAAGCCGCTGCTGGGAGGCCTCTGGATCCATGGAGGAATCGACTTGCGACTCAAATTTAACAGAATCGCTCTAAAAATGAATCCTACAATTTTACGGTTATTGTGTTTGGTTGTTGCGACTATATTTAACAATTCTAGAATATATAAAAGAATATATTAAAAATAATTATACCCGAAAATGTGTAGCCGTCTCGTCAACCACAGGAATGTCTGCTAGTGACTTCCCTGCTTCAAACTTCGTGATTTATCTCTTCAAACTCGCCTCCGGTGAAAAGAAAAAAATATTTCAATCATGATTTGTTGATAATATAATTGATATGAAACAATTTAACCTACAATTGACTTTTTACCATTTTCTCTGCAACAGTGATGGTAGAGACACAACCCTAAGTGTGATTTGCCTTCCCCTGAAGCCGATTCCTTGAGTTGATCCTGGCTTTCTCTAGAAGAACATCATCCATGTTATATCTCTCCACCAACAGAAATGCAACATCGACATTCATCCATCTAATGATGCACATGACTTCTAATGATGCAGAATATCATCCGTGTTCAAGAATAAGTGAAATGGTGTTCTCAATCTTCTCTCTTCCTGTTGTAGACTCTCCCGTTATTTGCTAGCATCAGTGAAGGGGAAGAGAGTGGTACCTATCAAGTGTTGGCTCAGATCATTGACTTTGGACTTGATCAGATAGAGTTCTACTTTAGCCATGGTCTGGTTTTTCTCTATCAAGTACTTGAGCATGCCAATATCACAACTCAAGGGGGAGATTCTGCGATCAACAGGCTCTTTTATTCATTCAGCTTTCTCAATGATGGTGTCGGTGAGAGAAGTCAGTTGAGATTGCAGTTTCTCCTTGATTGCTTGATGCATTTCCCTAGCACACTTCTTTCGCTACAAAAAGGAATGATATTAAATACACCTCATTCCAGTCGCAAACAGTATTTTGCGACGGATTTGCGACTGGATTTGGATGTATCATAAAGTCTAAATTTGCGACAGTTCTGCTGCAAAATTGTGACTCACAAAAATTCAATCACTAAAGGTTTTCCTGCGGTCTTAGTGATAGAAAAATGTTTGTCACAAGTTTGCAACGGTACTCTCATTGATTTTATGACGGATCGGTCGCAAAATTAAGACGGTTTCTACAGTTCTGTCACTAAAGCTTTATTTCCTAGAACGCAAAGTTTGCGAAGAAGGAGACGTAAACTTACGAGAGCAAACCAGTTCGGTCGCCAACCTGGAAAACGGGGAAGAAAAAAAAGGAAAATCGGTCCTCATCGGCTATATACATATAGCCAAACCCTCAAACTTGCTATTTTGGGATGGCAAATCATCATCCAATATAAAAAGGAGAAGTCATCAAACATATTCCACCCAGTTTAGCAATCCAGAATATATTTGTGTTCCACAATACATAAACATCAATCCTAAAATCCAGAAAATGCTACGACAGGCGACTAAAATTTGCTAGTCTGCTCCCCTGTGCCTGGTGGTGATGGTGGATCCCAGGGATGGTGAGGAGGTGGATCAAGCGGATTGCTATCGTACTGAGTGAGCCACTGCGCCAAGCATTCCACCACCTATATAAGGGCCTCAACCTTCTTAGCCAAGGTCGCATTGGATTCCTCCAGTACGGTAACTCGACTGTTGTCGACGGGCCGCATACTACGCGAGGACAGCGATCCTTCACGTAGAACATAGAGCTGGCCGAGCCAAGTCCATCGACGCGCCCCTTCTTGCTCCCCGTCGCCTGAGGTACGCCTGGCTCTATGTGTCATTGATCTCCTCCTCGGTCAGCTCCGTATCGGGCTCCCACTCCACTAGTAACTGATCTATGATCTCCTTCTGCAATACGGAGTAATGAGCCTGTAAACAAGTATGGATAAAGAATGTTAATTTAACATTTTGATTGAATAAAAACATTCAACTAGTTTAAGTAAAACAAAAACATAAAAATTGAAAAAGACTATAATCTAATAAATGACAAAGTCAAGTTACCGTTGTATCCTGGATCTCTCGTTGCACTAAACCACCGTGCCTAGCTCTGCGTCCTTCTTCATATGTGTTTTTTTAAATAGCTCCACCCTTGCCGGCTTTCTCTTCAACTCTTTTTCCTGCAAAAGAATAAATAAAATAAACAAACAGAATCATTAAAAAAAAATCATGATGACATGGATTAATTGAAAATTTTAATTAAGGTAGTTACCATCTTCTTTTCGACATGGATCGTCGATACCGATCCCTAGGTGTGCTTCGCCTCAGAATGCTTCCTGTTTTCTTGACCACGCTCCGATTGGTCTTGAACTTAGGATCCTTCGTCTAAAGCTCTTCAACTAGCCCACTGTATTGTCGTCGATCTAAGGAACCTTCCCATCCCTCAGAATAACCCTCCTCTGCCTGTAACATGGTCCCTGACACGGTCGATCATCTTTTCCCTCCATGCATCATGCACCATAGCACTGATATCATACCTCCCACGATACAGGTCCTGCAAAAAAAATAAAAATTGGATCACAATTACATAAATTAAGAAAAAAGAATTGAATAAATATAAAGAAGTTTTATTTAATCTAACCCTAAAAAATACAACCATCTTGTCCTTAGCCCATGCCAGAATGTCCATCCAACATGTCCAAGGACCACAATAGTAGCTCTCAAAAGACTCCGTGATATGGGATACCATTGAGTGATCGTCAAACCTGAAAATAGCAATTTTTCAGAGCATGATGCATGACATATATAAATACTAAGAATAAATTAACAAAAAATACATAACAAAGACCATCGGGGTCCAGGATAAGCCCAAGACGACCACCACCATCATATCGATCATCATAGTCATACGATATAGATGAATGAGATGATGATCTATGTGGAGAAGGAACTGGAGGGGAAGACGCTGATGAGGGAGCCGAGGGAGGGTGTAGTGGTGGAGCAAATGATCGACGAATGCCATCTGGAGGTGCAGCTGGTGACATAGAAGCAGGAGGCTCATATATGGAGATGGTGGTATGAAGAACACGTCTAAAAGTAGGAAGTAGGACTGGGTAAGGCTCCTCCTCCACTATAAAAATCCTCCACATCATCCTCAAGGCCAATCTCATGGAAATCGCCTCTACCTCTCGCAGGGCGTCGTGGGGTGGGATCTGTCATCGATCTCTTATCTACCATTTTATAGATATATTAAGTGATACTCCCTAAATTGCATATGAAAGAAATTTACAATAAAAAGATAGAAACAACCAACATTTTTTAAATATACCTGCAGCTCTAGCTGCTCTGTCTAAACGACCCCTACCCCTCTGTGGCGCTCATCGTGACTTTTAGTTAAAAAAAACATAGAAAATCTTACTCTACAATGAATAAAAAACAAATCTCGAGCGATGAATAAAAAATATAGAAAAGGACATGAATAAAGTTTTATTCTAATCATTTTCATCATCGTCATCATACTCTCCCTCATCCTTTTCTGCTTCCTCGTCATCTTCATCGTTCCCATTTTCATCCTTATTCTCTTCCTCGTCTTGTACCTCATTCTCTTCACCATCATCATCATCTTCCTTCTCCTCTTCATCGTCGTTGCCAACATCTTACATATCATTGTCAAGAGGGACAAGAGCTACTTGTGTATGAGACGTGTCTTCTTGAAGAGCTTCCTCTTCATTCGGGGCATCAATCATCCCTCACGTTTTCATCCTGAACACCGCCCACCATTGCTAACGAGTCTTGGTGAGTCTAGGATATAGAGCACAACAAACTTGGAGAGCTTGATTTGCCAATGTGAAAGGATCATATCCCTCGAAAGGATACATCCATCTATAATGCACACGTCCAGCAATTTTTTCCCTGTGTGGAAGGTGCAACGGCAAGTGCTTCATAGAATTGATGAAGACGGGTGGAAACAACCTTTCGAGCTTGCATAGAATCTCAGGGATCTGCATCTCCAATCTCTCCATGTCCTCGCCGCGTACACTGTTGCAACACCGATCTCTGAAGAATAAAAATGAACTTGGTGAAGGCATTCCAAACATGAGGATGCAATAGGTCCTTGAAGGCTACCGGAAGCAGCCTTTGCATTATAACATGACAGTCATGACTCTTAAGGCCCTTTGGACACCATTCCTTATCACGAACACAGCGTGTCAAATTTGATATATATCCATTAGAAAACTTCAGCTTCTTGATCCATTCGCACAATACTTTTCTCGCATCCTTCTTCAAGACATAAGGAGCCCCGCGCATAACTGTTTCCTCGATTCCTCGCCTATTTCTCAACCTTCTCAACACCAACTTCGGACGCTTGCATTACAGTTTGAGATCTTTTCTGGCCGCAATAGTGTCTTTGGTCTATCCCTTCACGTCCATGACAGTATCAAACAGATTATCAAACACGTTTTTCTCTACATGCATTACATCCATATTATGAATAAGTAATAACTTGCTCCAATATGACAATTGTCAAAAAATGCTTCTCTTGCTCCAATTGTGAGTGGCATGCAACTCATTGGGGTTTTAAGAGCACACATGATCACGCATCTCATCACCATCTTACACAGGGATCGGATAATCATAATCTTCCCTATTCTTGTAGAACCCACTTCTGTTGGCTCGAAAGGGATGATCAAGAGGCAAAAAGAGACGATGACAATCAAACCATGTCTGCTTCCTACCATTCTTCAGAGTGAATGACTTGGTATACTCCATACAATAAGGACATGTCAATCTTCCAGCTGTACTCCAACCAGACAACATCCATACGTCGAAAAATCACTAGCGGTCCATAACAACGCTGCCCTCATCTGAAAGGTCTGTCTTCTGAAAACATCAAATGTGGCATCGCCATATGTCCATAATTGAGTCAACTCCTCAATCAAGGGCTGCAAGTAAACATCGAAGTTCCCCTTTGGACATTTCATCCCAATGATCATAGAAAGCAATATGTATCGAGTCTTCATGCATAACCTCGGGGGAAGATTGTACGGAGTCAATATCATAGCCCAACATGAGTATTCAGTCCCAGACTTCCCAAATGAAGCAAACCCATCAGTGCATAGACCCAAACGAACATTCAAATTTTTGAATTATCAAGGAAGCATCTGTTGCAGTGGTAGTGGTGGATGCATGCTTCTCATGACATTAGATTTCAGTGGTGGTCTTCCTGAAGTCTGTGTTAAGATACTCTACTACACACTGAAGTTTGGTGAGTTGATACAAAAGAGCCTCAGTAGTAGAATTCATTTGGGAATTTTCAATAGAGGAGTGCTCATCCTATTATCGTTGAAGCAGAGACTTATACTTTGAGAGTTTGTTTCTGTTTGCTGTTGTGATTGATTGCTAACAGTTCTAAATATGCAAATTAATGAAAAGCAAGTAAAGAACACAGGATTTATACTAGTTTAGACACTCGTTATCAACTGATAATAGAGAGCTTAGTCCGGTCTTCTCTTGGTGACCAGTATAGTCAATCCAAGAGGTGAGTTCACTATCTTCTTGTTTTTGGCGTACAAGACACCCATTTAGAAGTTAGCTAACTTGTCAATAGTGAAGAACCTAGACCCTTTGCACAGACCCTTTGCTGGACTCTACTGTAGCTTCTGTTCTTCAGTGGAGACTAGTGAACCCTCTTCTTCGTGTTCTTTTCAATTCAGTTCACTTGACCAGCTTGAATTCAGATTGATTTTGCACTCTTTGTACGTTCAGTTCTTTGTTCAACAGCACTGTTTTTTGAGCTCTTTGATCCCCTTTTATAGGCCGAGGGAATGAACTCGTGACTGTACTTGACCTGATGGTAACAGCTTGTCTCATGTGACTCCTTCACTGATGCTGATAGCTCACCTTTTTGATCCTCATATTGTCACTCCGAACCTCAAATTTTCGATGTCATCAATCCTCAGACTTTTGTTCCAACCTTAGCAACCATCTCTGCTGCACTTCAGTCTACTGCAACTCGGTCTGCACTCATTATCGTTGAGACCTCGTCTGCACCCACTCACTACTACAACCTTGTCTGTACCCAGATGTGATGCAATCCTTTACGCATTGCTGTGTTGGCCCTTGTCTGCAAGATTGATCCCAGATCCTGAAGCATTTGCAGGTCTTTTGTTGTCCATGCATGTCTTAGCTGTCTTACCGAAATTCTCGGTAGTTGTCTGCATCTGGCGACCCACAATGCTCTCCATCTGCGATTGTGTGCTCTTCAGCATCTTACCAAGGCTGCAGATACCTAATTAATTTCCAGCCTAAGCACACTAACAACATCATGGCTAATATTTCAAAGTTTTGTTCATCAATTTCTATACAACTGGAGGGATTGCACATTCCTATCAATCTCCCCCTAAATTGCTGCTAACAAAACATCTAAGTAAAACAACAAGTTAACTAACTAATTACATTGTTTGGAAAAAAAAAACTTAATCTAATTTCTTAGACTAATATGTAGCTAAGGATATATCCTTTCTATCTGTGATGCTCACTGCCTTTGCTGCGCTTATTAGGTTGATCCTCTAATGTTCTGTGGTGCCTTCTTTTCTCCCCGTGAGGCTGCTCCACTCGAGCTCTGTGCCCTGATGACCTTTCCTCCTGAGGCTTTTGGCTTGATGACCTCTCTCCCTGAGGCCTTTGCAGCTTTGTAGCCCTTTCTCCTTCTGCTGTAACTGTTGATTTTCTATTGAGGTCGTCTACTTCTTTTTCTTTCTCTGCTTCCTTCTCCCTAGATGGCCTTGCTGCCTCTTTGCCTTTTTTTGCTGCCTTCTCCCCCTTTTTGATAGCATTAAGTGCTCCTCTAAGTGGCTTCGATTGTAGCTCGAAGGGCTTTGAGTTCAGAAGTGGTTGTTTGCTGAGTAGTCGTGGCCTTGGCAGTTTCAAGTTGAAGCTTGTTTTCTAGCAAGTTGAGCCTTGTGTCATTGTTGATGATGTGTCCCTTGAGCTGCCGTTGAGTGTTCTTCAGAGAAGCTTGCAGTTTGCTAAGGTCAGTTGAGTGTTGGCCCATTAGCTTGTACAGATTTGAAGAACTGAGCCTGTACTACTGAAGATTTAGGGCATTAGCCCTCTGAATTTGGTCTACGAGTCCTTCAGCCACGTTGGAGAGAGAGTCGTGGAAGTCTGCAAAGCATTTTGTTCTGGTAGTCTTCTCAGCTTCCAGCTCATATGCAACTAGTTCAAGTCTGTCAAGAAGGTCCTTGAATTCATCCTTTGTCCACTGATGCATGTTGTAGATCTCCTGATCCAGTTGCCTTAGTCTGTACTCCACTGTAGTCTCTGGTGGAGATTATTGTTGAGGTGCATGGAGTTTAGTTTTGGTCATTGTTCTTGTAGTAGAGGATGGCCTTTCATGGATTGGTGTCAATCTGACGTCTGCAAGGGCTTGCCTCAAACTTCTAGCAGCAGTCTTGGGTGTCATTTGAATATCAGATGTGCCACTGTAGAGTAGGCCTTGAGGGAATCCTACCGATGGTGGATCTGCCCTGGTCTGCACCAATCTAAATGAAAGGGGGGGGGGGGGGGAGGGGGGGGTGAAAACACCAGGTTTAGAGGGCATATGTCTTGATCTTGCATTTGTTCCTTTCCAAAGGGAGTGTCACTTATCAAGTGTTTGTTGATTTCCTCAAGAGTGACACCTTTGAAAGTGCTTTCGACTGCAATCTGCTCCTCCCTTGGCATTGAGATTGTTTTCACTGATTCATCCTCCACAATGATCACCTCCTCTGCCTGTATGGAAGTGAGATCTAGTGTTGTGACTTGAGTGAACCCTGCTTGCTTAGTAGTCTGCTGATAGTCTGCAAGTGTTTCTTCTGCTGTATTCCTGATTGGTTCGGTTGGTGATCTCTTTGTTGTTGGTTCAGTTACTGTCACTACCTCTATTGATACCTCGTTGTCCTCTGGCTTTGCTGCTCCAGTTTCCTCTGTTGCTGTTTCTTCTTGTTTTTCTGATTCTACTGTTGTAGATTCTGCCAATGAGGACTTTGCTGCTGGAGACTTGGCTGCTGGAGATTCTTCTACATCAGATGGTTCTGCGGTTGATTGTTCGTTGATCCCCTCTTCGGCCACCTCATCAATGATGTCATCATCATCATGGTCTTCTTGTTGTGGGGATTCATCATGACCATCATCATCATCATTTGGTGATGGTGCTTTGTCGACTATTGGTCTTGACAGGTAATCATAAATCTCCAAGGTTGTTGCCCTAACATGCTTGTCAACCAGCCTTTTCAGCTTAACCTCCACTTCAGGAGTGTGCACAAATTTGACATGTTGCAGCTGTGCTTGTTTGTGTCTCCTGGTCTTGAGGATTGAGTCTTTGATTTCTAAAGCCCCACTGAAAAATATGTAGGGTTCAGTGGGCCTCTTTTTCTTGTTGGCCTCCATCCTTTGAATCAGAACCAGCTACTCAATTTCTGCCTCTGTCATGCCATCAATTATTCCAATTTCTGTCCTTGAGTCGTCTGGGTTGATTATGTATCTTGTTGTTGGTTCTGAGGGAATGAGTTTTGGCACTGCAGCCTTGGACTGCCTTTTGATTGGAAGTTTGTGCTCCTTGATGAACTGTTGGATCATTGCTTCCTTTTGGGGCTTGTCAAGCATCTCGTCAGTCTTGGCCCTGTGTTCCAGAACCTACTCTTGAATAGCTTGAACAGTCTGCAGTGCCTTCATAATCTCTTTCTTTTCTGGAGATTGTGTTGCTGTGGTTGTTGTTGTGGCCTATGCTTCTAATGCAATTGAGGCCTGGTCAGCTTCAACCACCGTCAGTTCTATCCCTGCAGTAGGAACATGAAATATTGCTGTTGTTAATGCCTCTATTGTAGTAGTCCTTATTGTCAATGAGTCTGCAGTAGATGTGCTCAGTGATGGCTCAGTCTCCATCCTTCTGAGTTTGGCTTCAATGGCTTCAATCTCCTTTCTTGTGTAACCTTGTGTACTTAGTTCTTGCCTGAGTTGTGCCTGTGGTCCTTCTCTGACTTCCTAATAACTTCTCTGAGCTTCCAGGCTGAGCTTTTGAAGGTTTTTATCAGCACCAGCCTTCAGATACTTCAAAGCTATGTTTGCATCTTGGAGTACAGCAATTTCAGGCTCCTTTGGTGGTAAACTCCTCGAGGATGATCCCTCAATTGCTGCTATGGTTGTTAGTCCTTGAGAGCTAGCTTCATTCTACTCTTCTGTTGGTGCAGACTGTGCTTCTGCCTCCATTTCTATAGGCTATGCAGTAGGGAGCTCCGATATTGTTTCCTCTTCTAAGGACTGCAGGACAAGTTTTCTCCTTGTTATCCTTGTCTGATTTGGTTTGGATTCTTGTGCCTTTTTGATATAATCGACTGATAATCAAGAGCTTAGTCCGGTCTTCCCTTGGTGACCAATATAGTCAATCCAAGAGGTGAGTTCACTATCTTCTTGTTTTTGGCTTACAAGACAACCCCTTTACAAGTTAGCTAACTTGTCAAAGGTGAAAAATCTAGACCCTTTGCATAGATCCTTTGCTGGACTCTGCTGCAACTTCTGTTCTTCAGTGCAGACTAGTGAACCCTCTTCTTCCTGTTCTTCTTCAATTCAGCTCACTTGAACAATTTGAATTCAGATTGATTTTGCACACTTTGTACATTCAATTCTTCGTTCAACAGCACCGTTCTTTGAGCTCGTTGATCCCCTTTTGTAGGCTGAGGGAATGAACTTGTGACTGTACTTGACCTAATGCTGACAGCTTGTCTCATGTGACTCCTTCACTGATGTTGACAGCTCACCTTTTTCTGATCCTTATACTGTCACTCTGAACCTCAAATCTTCGATGTGATCAATCCTCAGACTTTGGTCCCAACCTTAGCAACCATCTGTGTTGCACTCCAGTCTGTTGTAACTCAGTCTGCACTCATTATCGTTGAGACCTCGTCTGCACTTTGTCACTACTACAACTTTGTCTGCACCCAAATCTGATGCAATCCTTCATGCATTGCTTTGTTGGCCCTTGTCTGCAAGATTGGGATCCTGAAGCATTTGCAAGTCTTTGTTGTCCATACATGTCTTACCTGTCTTGCCGAAATTCTCGATATTCTGCATCTGATAGCCGACAATGCTCTCCATCCGTGGTCGTTTGCTCTCCAGCATCTGACATAGACTGTAGATACCTAACTAATTTCCAGCCTAAGCACGCTAACAACATCATGGATAATACTTTTAAGTTTTGTTCATTAATTTTTATACAATTGGAGGAATTGCACATTCCTATCACTTTTTATTGAAAAGATCATCTTGAAATTTTAGGATGCATAAAACAATAGATAAAATTTCTTTTCTAATAGTTGAGTAATTCTTTTGCGGGTCAATACAAATACTAGAATGAAATGGTACAATTTGTTCTTTATTAGAAATTTGTTGTTTGAGAATGTCACCGTAACCAATATCAGAGGCATCAGTTTCAACTGTAAGAGAAGCTTCAAGATGGGGTATATGTATACACGGTAAAAATTTAATTTTGTCCTTAATTAGTTTGACAATAGAGGTATGCTCACTATACCGTGTAGGAGGATCTTTTCTAAGACGTTGATAAAGGGGTTCACACTTGTCTTAGATTTGGAAAAAAGTCTGCAATATGATTAAGACATCCTAAAATTCACTGTAATTGATTTTTATCTTTGATTTCGTTATGAAACTTTTCAGTAAATTCGATGGCCTGTTCCATAGGTTTAATTGTGCCGTTGAATATATAATGGCAAAGAAAACGTATCTTAATTTGAAATAATTTCAGCTTGGAAAATGATATAGCTAATCCATTACTTTAATCACCTTATAGAATGTATACAAATGTTTAAAATATTGATCTATTGAAGTAGAGAATAGTAATACTCATCGATATATATATAAGAATAAATTTGTCATATGGATTAAAAATATCGTTCATTATATTTTGAAATTCAGAAGGAGCATTTTCTAATCTAAATGGCATAACATTCCATTCACAATGTCCAAATGGAACTGTAAAAGCTGTTTATATTTATTAGCTTCTGTTATTTGAATTTGTCAATATCCACTTTTCATATCGAATTTCGAAAAATTGATTGCGTTGAATAATCTATTCAATAAATCTCTTTTATTTGGTATTGGATATCTTATCCATTGGAGAACTTCATTTAAGGGTTTATAATTAATTACTAATCTTGGTACTCCTTTTTCTTTCTCAATTTGATTATTAACATAAAAATACAGCGCAGGGCCAAGGTGATTTAGAGGGTGTAATTTAGCCCTTATCTAATAATCCTCGAAATTTCTTTTTTACAAAATTGTAGTAATTTTGATTCATTTGAATAGGTCTTGCTTTAGTAGTAATATGCTTTTCTTGAAAATTGGGTTCGTAAGGTAAAGTGACTATATCTTTTTTCTTTGTCAAAATGCATTTGGAGTATCCGCATAAATATCTTTTTTAAATAATGCCTCGATATCTTGAATTTTTTGTTTAATTTCAGATTTTAGTAATTATTCTTCGATTCATTTATGCTATATTGCTGATTGAAGATCGTGTATGTACTGTTTTTTATGAATAATATTTATTTGTTTGGTAATAGTATGTTCTTTGAGAATATTAATACTTTTCTCACTTAATGGAGATAAGAATCGAAATGCTACCTGATTTCCAAATATTATAATATGGATTCCTTCTCGATCAACCTTAAAAGGATAAATTTGAGCTATAAAAGGTGTACCTAGAATTATCGTTTGTGACAAGTTTCTAACTAGAATAAAGGAGGCTTTGAAACAATAACCATGATTATAAATATGGGCATTTAATAGTTTGTAAGGAATGTTTAGAGATTTTCCTTGAGCAGCATGTAATCGTTCATGAGTAAACTCGTAGAATTTTAGAGGGATGATTCCTTCGCGAATATAATTTTGATCTGCTCCGGAGTCAGCCAAAGCAATTGTTTGTAATTCAAAATCTTGGATTTTAAGTTTGATTAAGATCAACCATTTTTTATACACAATGTGATTAATCTGATTTATATAATGTTCATCATCATCAGGTTCAGTGCGGCTTGTGGAAGGTTGAGAAGTTTGTAATTGTGAAACCTTTTGAGCAATATTGTATTGGTTCATTTGTAGTTTCTTGACTTGTAAGTTTACTTCAGTCAATTCTCGTTGTAAATCCAAGATTTTTATACCCGAATTACTAGGTGCAAATTCTTTAATTATTTTATGAATATTAAATGGTTGTGGAACTTCATTTTTTTTTCTTGAAATAATAATTCTCTATATTGAGTTAAATATGTTTTTTGTATCTCGGGATTTAAATCTGATCAATTAATTCTAATATGATGTTACAAGAATCTTTACTGATCATGTTAATATTATTACAAGAACATAACCCTTGACATTCATTGTCACTATCTTCATTGAAAAAGTCACTGGAATCAATTAGATAAATTCATTATTTGATACTTCAGAATTACTGTAGTTTATATTATCATCTTGTTCATTTTCTGAAATGAGTAAGGTAATCAATTGATCTTTGACTTCATTATCCAAAGATAATTCATTTATCTTCCTTTTGAAATTACATTTATTAGCCATATGGCCAAAGTGATGACATTTAAAGCATTTAATTGTTGATTTGAAAAACTTATTTGTAAGATTTTTTATAGGACGTTGGCGTTTATAAAATTTATCTGAAGGATTCGGTTTGTATTTTTACGATAATTCATATAGCTAGATTTCCTTTTATACGGTCGAGAATATTGTTTACTTTTATAAAAAGGAGGTCTAAGATTTTCTAAGCCATATTGAGCACAAAAATTTACAAGTTCTTTACGAGTTTGAAAACGTTCATTAGAGATTTTAGATTTAAGTTTCTAACTAGAATAAAGGAGATTTTTGAAACAATAACCTTGATTACAAATATGGGCATTTGATAGTTTGTAATGAATGTTTAGAGATGTTCCTTGAGCAGCATGTAATCGTTCATGAGTTAACTCGTAGTATTTTAGAGGGATGATTTCTTTGCGAATATAATTTTGATCTGCTCCGGAGTCAACCAAAGCAATTGTTTGTAATTCAAAATCTTGGATTTTAAGTTTGATTAAGATTAACCATTTTTGATACACAATGTGATTAATCTGATTTATATAATATTCATCATCATCAGGTTCAGTGCGGCTTGTGGAAGGTTGAGAAGTTTGTAATTGAGAAACCTTTTGGACAATATTGTATTGGTTTATTTGTAGTTCCTTGACTTGTAAGTTTACTTCAGTCAATTCTCGTTGTAAATCCAAGATTGTTATACCCGAATTAGTAGGTGCAAATTCTTTTAATTATTTTGTGAATATTAAATGGTTGTGGAACTTCATTTTTTTTTCTTGAAATAATAATTCTCTATATTGAGTTAAATTGTTCGTTGTATCTCGGGATCGTGTACTTGATCAATTAATTCTAATATAATGTTACAAGAATCTTTATTGATCATGTTAATACTATTATAAAAACATAATCCTTGACATTCATTGTCACTATCTTTATTGAAAAAGTCACCGGAATCAATTTGATAAATTCATTATTTGATAATTCAGAATTACTGTCGTTTATATTATCATCGTCTTGTTCATTTTGTGAAATGAGTAAGGTAATCAATTGATCTTTGACTTCATTATCCAAAGATAATTCATTTATCTTCCTTTTGAAATTACATTTATTAGCCATATGGCCAAAGCGATGACATTTAAAGCATTTAATTATTGATTTGGAAAACTTATTCGTACGGTTTCTAATAGGAGGTTGGCGTTTATAAATTTTGTCTGGAGGATTCGGTTTGTATAAAACCTACGCGGAAACTGGTGAAATCAAAGGGCATTACTTGAATCCTACTGTCGGGACATCCGAACAGATGATAAAAAGGGCCGTATTTGTCAGAGAACTGGGAGCTCCTATCGTAATGCATGACTACTTAACAGGAGGATTCAACGTCTAGAACAAGAGTTTCGTACAAACAAGTAAATGTGTAATATGATTCGAAATATTAGAGAGATAGTTAGAAAGTTGTGGATTAGATTATGGATTCTATTAACTTTGACTAGATTTAGATTGCAATAAGATCTTGGTTCGTTCACCTTAGTCATTTCTATCTTCTTTTTTTGACACACAAATCTCATATGGGAATATAGAAGCAAAGAAGATCCATTTTTAGGCGAAAAAGATTCGGGTTTTTCTTCTTCTTTTTTTTCTTGATTTTTTTTCTTGATCTTTTTTTAAATCTAATCCTAAATCCAAATTTATTCAGAATAGAATTAAAGAATATAAAATATAAGTGGTCAAGAATTTTTGTCGTAGAGGGGAAAAAAAGACAAAAATGAAAAAAAACAATAAAAGAAAAAAAATCGGGTTTATCAGAGTCAATACTATAAGTTTCCGCTTTCCTGTATAGAATAAAATCTTCGTTAATTTTATCAATTTTAACATGAGATGTATTTTTACGATAATTCATATAACCAGATTTCCTTTTATACGGTCGAGAATATTGTTTATTTTTATAAAAAGGAGGTCTAAGATTTTCTAAACCATATTAAGCATAGAAATTTTCAAGTTCTTTACGAGTTTGAGAACGTATTAAAGATTTTAGATTTTAGTTTCAAATCAGTACATAAAGTTAATCCTTCTTTATTTATATAAGAAATAAGATCACCATAAGATAAATTAGGATACAGATTATCATCATTATTGGCAACTCTGATTCGTTGTTGAACCTTTTCTGCGAACAATTTAGAAAGATCACTTATGAATTTTTCTTTCCAATAATTCTGCCGAGAATCTTCTCTGGAATAACTTTAGTAAGGAAGATATCTTTATACCAACGAAAATCATGAAGAGTTGGACATTGAAGATTAATTAATATTTAGCACTTCGTTGAACAAATTGAATAGAATCTCATATAAAGTATTTCATAATGGTATATAAAAGCATATTTAAAGCGTTTGATTCTTGCCTTACTTGTGGGGGTTGTCCTTGAATATGTTATTCAATATTTTTTTGTTGAAGTTAGAACTTCATCTCCTTGGTTTTGAGTAACGTAGGAATCCCATCAGCCTTTAAGCTGGCCTAAGAAGTCAGAAATTAGAGTGCGAACACAGTGGGTGTGAGAATTGTTATTTTTAGTTTTATAAGCTAGACTAGGCATAGTCATTTGTTGTAAAATATTTAATATTTCAGTTTCACTTTTTTCAACGAGATCCCATTCAATAATTGAATCACCATAATATTGCATTTGATTATGCCGGGGCGTTCTTCAAGGGTCATATCTGGGGGTGAAAATCTAAAGTATCCTATTCTTGTTTCAAGATAATACAATTGAGAAGGCTTATTACGAGAATTTTTTGTTTAGAGTAAGAAAATTATTAGATTCTTGGAATATGGCTTCAAGGTGGTCATGACATTAAGATGAGAAGAAGAGGACGGGGTAGAGACTAGAGTCTTCTTTGAGGTTGAAGCTGTGTTTGGAAGAAGTTTGAGGAAATGTTGAAGAAGGGAGTAATGCCAAGTGGTTTAATTTCTTACTAATTTCATCTACGAGATCATCTCTTTATTTTTTTTAATTGTATAATATCTTGAGAAGAATAATTTGGTGGTGTAAACAATGGTTTATGAAGTTTAGGAATATTAAGTGTTTTATGATCTATTTGGTCTCGTATAACATTAAGTTGTTCAGATACTGTATGACATAATTGGTTAGTATAATTATTTTGTTGATAAACATTTTGCATACCTTTGAAGGTAAGAGTACTATCGATTTTAATATTGATGGGTTGCCTAAATGGACTAGCAACTATATTAGTATGATTATATTCTAATCGAATTTCTTCAAGAAGTGGACGAGGACTATGATAATTCTTATTATCCGTTGTTATCCATATTTTTACTTCTTGTTTAATCATTAATAATTCGTCATTGTTTGATACATACATATTCTTAGCATAAAGATAACTTGGTAACCAATAAAAGAAAGGAATATTAGCTTTGAGTATGACAAAATCAGTGTCATTAATTTCTTCTGAAGTAATAACATTTAATTGATTATATTATGTACCTAACATGTCTGTTCTAGTTGGAGAAATGTTTAGGTTCATAAATTGGTTGAGGTATAGGAGTGTTAAAACTAACGCTTTTAAGCTTATCTTGGATTGTACAACTTGAATATCGAGTTGATTTAAAGTGAGGAGAAAACATTGATGGTTTTGTTGATATGGAAGATCTACTGGAAGAAGATCGAGACAATTCCATTCGTGTTTCTTTTCCTGAATTATAATGTATGATAGCTGATCCATCTTGTGCTCGACAATTTGAGTAAATCAAAATCAAGTTTAATTTCAGGAGGAAGATGTTCTTGATAAACTTTTCATTGATCAGGTATTTCAATTTCATTCCATTTGAGTAATTTTGGTGTTAAGATTTTATTTTTAGGATTTGCTTTTAATAATATTGTATGACCTAGTTCACTCTAACTAATGATTTAGTATTGACTGTGTTTAAGACTTAGAAAGTTAACCTATAAGTGACTAGAAATTCTCTACAGTTTGCTTGTGCATAAGTATTTTTAGTATGAACATCTAAAACTAAGGTATTGAGAATTGTAGAAGCATGTAAATCTTCCATAAAATCTGGATAATAATTAAAAAAACATTGGATTATTGCAGGTATTAGACTGGACTAAAGCTATTTGAGATTCATTATATTTATACATAATAGCATCTCTTAATGTAACTAAAATAGGTCGATTTAATCCGCGACGAGTGAGTGGTTTGATACTAACTTGAAGACAACCTTAATGTAAATAATTATATCCAGCATTTCTATATGATTTAACCATATCAGAATTAAGTAAATGAAACCTATGAAAATCATTTTCAATTGCAATACTTTTTTCATTATAATTGTTTAAAATTGAAAGTATCAATTTTTTTAAATTTCTTCAAAAGATACTGTAGACATTTTTCACATATGTAAAAAAACGATCTAATTAGGAATAGAAATTTTATTAATATTAGTTGAATTGTCTGGGGATGCTGGGTTGATACTGTGTTGGTAAGAAGACCTCAAAGTTTTATTTTTGAAAAGAGAATTTGGAAACTACACTCATCTTATTAATGTTATCTAAACGTGTTTATGATTCAATTTACACTTAAATACCAGGACCACCTCTCATTGGACCACCTCCATGGCATCACCCCCCATGGAATCAGTTTATGACACCCAGGTGATAAAACTTTGTTTAAATATTACAAATGAGTTGAGAATTAATTAAAGATAAAGAACGAAAGTTTTGAAATAGAAAGATCAACAAGAGATGAGGATAAAAATTTTTACTTTATTTTCTTAAGATTGCAGTACAGTATATCGGAAGAAACCAGATTACAGCACTTCATACTTGAATATAAAATACTCATTTTGTGGAAACTCTCAGGAATTACAATCCTATAAGATTTCTCTCGAGGTGCTGCATTTTCTCTTGAAATTCTTCTGAAAAACTCATGCCCTCGTCTTGGAGGAGAGATATACTTTTGTATGTGGGGCTGCACCATCTCGAGTCTTCAATAATGGTTTGAAAAATCTTCAATAGTGGCCTCTTGGCTTGTGACAAAAGACTTGACACCACTAAATTTTACAACTCATAAGACTTGACACCTTTATCACTTTACAACTAATGACTTGGAATAATAATACAACACGACATACAATGATTCTTCACTTTATTATATGGAGAATCTTTTAAAAATACTGAAAAAGACTTTAGCTGTGGAATCTTTTGATTTTGTCTTTTATTCATCATTGAGTAGGTCGTCATCGATGTCATCATATGGATCTTGAGGATCTTGATCGATGGGGTGCGTTGGTGATGTCGTATCCTTCTTGAAAAGTGCTATTTTCCATTGCAGAGCTTCCTTTTTGCGTTATACAATGAGAACTTGAGCATCAGCGGTGGTTGATGATAATGATGCATCTAGAAGAGCAGATACCTGTTGAGGAGCTGGTGGCATGCACGTACTAATGGGTGGAACAAAACCAATGTGGAACTTAGGCCACCATTTGACTTTGAAAACTTGATTAACTTCAACAGGCTCATCAACATTGGGAGATCTATGCTCGAAATCCCAAGATAAAATCCATGGAGCTTGACAATCTTGATGGAAGTAAATCTCATATAGAATAGAAAAATCAACATCGAGGGAACCTTTATAAATTTGGAAATACCCTTGAACCTCGTTTGGAAATATTTTTGGTGTTAAACCGATGAGTTTTCATTAGTCAATAATCCATATAGATATAGACCATTGATCAGTGGGATGAAGTTTTTTGAATTGAATAAATCATGAGTGATTGTAAGGATGAAGATAAAAGACACAATATCAGGCATCCATGTAATCCTGATAATTGTATCCTAATGAAGAATTGAAAAAAAAATCGTACAATTTGTTCTTTATCTGAAATTTACTGTTTAAGAATCTCATATAACCAATATTAGAGGCATCGGTTTCAACTGTAAGAGAAGCTTCAGGGTGGGGTATATGTATACACAGTAAAAATTTAATTTTTTCTTTAATTTGTTTGACAATAGAGGTATGTTCAATAGACAATACAGGAGGATCTTTTCTAAAACGTCGATAAAAAGGTTCACATAATTGTCTTAGATTTGAAAAAATGGCTGCAATATAATTAAGACATTCTAAAACTCGCTGTAATTGATTTTTATCTTTGATTCGTTAGAAAACTTTTCAGTAAATTCGATACCCCGTTCCATAGGTTTAATTATGCCGTTGAATATATATGATCAAGAAAACGTGCCTTATTTTGAAATAATTTCATCTTGAAAAATGCATGACTTCCAAAAAAAAAAAAAAAAGATCTGATAAAAAGGTACTGTCATTGTCACTTATTCAAAGATCATCACTTTCTATTACTCCAACAAAATATATATATACTGAAAATATATGATTGATATAAAATCAATCAACTCCACTTATTTTAAATCAACCCTACAAACACACACATATATATATATATATATAACAACATAAAACTTGCCACATCCGACAAATTCCCTCGTTGAGCAAGTACTACGCACAAGTTTCAGATAACTTGAAAGGACCATGCTAGCAAGCTGCTCTCCGAGGTGCCTGCAGCCATGGCCATCAAAGAAGCTCCATTTCCTCTCCAATTCAAACCCCAAAACCAAGTCTCCTCATTCCTTCCCCTGTCCCAATCCTCGAGTCAATTGTGCTCTCGGGCTCGGATTCGAAGACGTAGCCGCAATCGCACACAACAAGGTGATCGATTCTTACCAAATTGATTTCATCTCGTCTTAATTCTCTTCTCCCTTCTTCTGTGATTGGAAATGTGAATTTGATTCCATTGTAGGTATTGGTGGCGGCGGGGTTGTCGGGGGCGATAGGGCAGCTATCAAAGCCGTTCACGTCGGTGGTTCTCTATAAGAGACCGTTTAGCTTCAAGGCGGCTGTTCGGGCTGGTGGCTTCCCTTCCACTCATTCTTCTGTCAGTGAGCCCGACTCGACTTTACCTTGTTGGGTTTTCTTGAATTGAAATTGGAATATGCTCCCTTCATAAAAAATAAATAAAATAAAATAGAAAAATATAGGGAAAGAATATGCTTCGGAGTTGAAAAGGATGTGTTGAGATCGTGTGCACGTTTGTAATTGTTACGTTAATCTTTAGGGACTTGGATTATAGGTTAAGTCCATGTATGCATGCTATTCAGGCATAGAGGTTGTGCTTGAGCTAATTGCTGAAAGGCAGGGATGGGATTTTATTCCTTTCACTGTTACGTCATTGAAAGATAGTAATTAGGTCCTTATCTCTCAGCCATGGGACCAGTTGTAGCTTTCAAATATTTTTCTAAGAGAGCCTCAACTTAAAATCAGAAGTATACTTTGCCATTTACCGGAAAAGGTTTAGTCTTTGTGTTTATAAAATGGTTTCCTAAGCTGTCAGTAGTCGGGAGTTCAATCTTGTGAGACATTGGTGGCAAGGTTGATGAAACCCAGTGAAATTCATGGATCCAGACAATTCTTGTTCCAATGAATTGTAAAGTTTATTGCTCGATATTAGCAAATTTTTAGCTAAATACTTCAATTCTTATTACCTTGTTTGAAATCCTGTGCCCTTGTACCGAATTGCAAACTCTTGTCATCGTGCTCTTCTACATTCGTATAATTTCTTCTTTAATTTTCTTTTTGCCGTTATGGGGGTTAAAAAAAACTTTAATATGAATCATTGATATGTGCTGTTGTAGGCACGTCAAATTAATTCCCTATTAAAATTATTATATATTTAGATAGGATGAGTAGAGGTCAATCTCATAGGGAAGTAAAAATGTTGATAATATTATTTTTAACACTAGCGTGAATAAAATCTACTGTCTCATTTAGCTCAATTTTAAGGGGAATAGAAATAATGACAAGTAAAAAATTAATTAAGCTAAATTAATTATAAAAACCAAAGATAGTGAGAATAGTGTTTTTAACTTAAGTTCAATATGTTTTAAGGTAACAAGGACCTATATAACTTCACTTTAGATTCATGAGGCTTAATCATTGATCATGTGGTTGACCATTTAAATAGGTAATGTGGAATACAAATTCTTATCTTCCTCTATAGCACTTAATTATATGAAAAATTATCCATTAAACTTAATCTAACTTGTTCATTTAAGCTAAATGAGAATGAGTCAAACAAACCAAGTTAAATTACATAAAAATGAGAAGATATCATCACCCTAGATTACATACAACCCAAAGAGAGCTTTTTATTGTACTAGATCTAAATAATGTGAACTCCAACAACTTAGAGTAAAAATAGTTTAATTGCAGTTATTAGTTATTACTATACTTGACCAAAACAAGAATTGATCAAAGTCGGCAATTGTAAAGACATGCATCTCTATATAGTTGGCTAAACTACATAGATCACAAGCATATAAATAAAATTTGTATAAGTTCACATCAATATCTAATATCATCAACTACGAAATAACCCAAAATTCATACCTCATAAACCTAGAATCATATAGATTCATCACATAACCGTGCTAATAAAGATCTCATCGTTAATCATAGAAACTATTAAAAAATTCAATATAACGAAGAATAATCCATAATCATGAAGAGATATGAGTTCAGAATAGTCTTTTCTGTTTTAGTCTTTTCTATTTTGGTGAACGATAAAAAATTAATCTTGAGACGTTCTTTGGTAGAAAATGATAATCAGTCCTCGCCTCAAAACTAATAGAGATTAGTTTTGTAGAAAGAAAAGAAGAATAGTAAGGTTTTTTTGCTGTCACCCTCTAAGATCTGAAAAACAATGAACTATCTCCTTCAAATGACGAGTAACAAGGGTATTTATAGGACTAAAAATAAGTCTATTATCTATTATATATGTAATTACACAAAACTTCAGGCGACGAGCCATCTGGATGGCAAACAGCACGGTAGGGCATTTGCGTCTTTTCAAAATTTTTAATGGATAATTAAGTAATTCCATTTTATTTATACTAATTGAATCTTTATCCAATTAATTTCTGGTCTTTGAGTATGAGTTGAACGCTCGAGATTAAATCTTAAGAATATCTAATTTGACTTAAATATTTGATCAAAAGTATCTTTATTCAATTAATTTCTGGCTTTTGATTACATGTTAAACGGTCAAGATTAAATCTTAATAGTTATCAAATTTAACTTAACTATTTGATTAAAAGTCAAAAGAATTCCTAATGAGCATATCTATAAATCTTTTTTAAAAGAAAAATAATTCACAGATATAATTGAACTAAAAGGTTTTTTATACAATAGTTTTATTAAAGAAAAAGAATTAACAATTTCTCTTTCCGTCTCAATTTAGTTGCAATGGTTTAACTTGGAGTGAATATTTATGTGTGTTGAATTTTTATGGGATTTGATGAAGAATTTTTTTTTAGTGATATAAGGGTTTACTCTAGCAGTTGTGAGGCAGTGGGGTGTATTATAGCACAATGATTGATTTGGTATTTTTAGGTTGAATTGTTTGTCAAAATTGGAAATATTGTAAGTAAATTGGGATAACTCAACAAGGAAAGTGTTACATGTATATCGGGACAGGGTTAGTATATCTTAATCATATCATTTATCAAAACATATAATTACAAAAATCTCTATGCTGAGCGAGAATTCTATTTTTTTTATAAGCTGAAATTAATAATGGATCTCTTAATCTATATCGTTCAATTTTTATCTAATAATATATTACAAATAATAAAATATACACAATACATAGAAATGTAAGTATGTAGCTTTAATCCTTAAATTAATTTAGCTATAAATGTTGAAATGTTTTTAAAAAAACCTGCGAAAGACAATCAGTAGATTCAAACTATTTTATATGATAGACATACAAATAATATTTAAAATCATCTATTAATACTATATCTTTCTATTATATTCTATTATCGTGCAGTGCACGTGTTAGATATTCTAGTCATAGCAAAATAAACGAAAAATAAGCGAAATATCTTTTGTACAGAAGTTCACGGGAGTGAACTAGTCAGGTCACGGGCGTGACTTAGACAAAATGTGATCTGAGGGTCACATAACAAACTTTCAGGGGCGGGACTCATGGTCTTCACGGTCGTGACATTGGTTACTGCCTCCGAATGTGTGGTTCTTTATCTCACGATCGTAATTTTTAAAGTTGAGGGTGTGATCTTTATAAGTTTCTCTATTTCTTCTCTATTTCACATCACTTTACTTCAGTTTGCATCCAAATGCATAAAACACTTCATATCAGCATCAATCTACAATAAAAGCACGAAACACAGCAGTACCAAACTTAAAACACAAAACTACACTAAAGCAACACGAATATCAATAAAACAATTCCAACACAAAGGATTTCAATAGGAAAAACATGAGTATTTGCATAGCTATCAAAATTTTCCAAGCCAAATCTTTGCTTGCCCTCAAGCAAAAATTAAGAAACTCCTAAACAATAAATCAAACAACATGAAAGCGTATTAGTGGATTTGATGAATCAAAGGAAAACTAACTTTTTGTATGAAGTGTTTGATAATATATAGGTACTCTTTCAGATGGTATGAACCAGAACGATGGAAACTTTGGACAGAACAGTTGGTTTAGGTCATATAAGTCTTCTGGGTTCTAGGGCTTCTTTCGTTTGAACAGTGAATTTGTGGGTATCAGTATTGCGTATGGTTAGATCAGTTATCAAATTGGTTCAAGAAGATTATTGAAAGTCAGCACTTCTGATTAGATCATTTATTAGATTAAAGCCAGCGTCAGATCGGACAAGTATCCGATATATCTAGTCTTCCGAGGTTATCTGCTAAGACTTGTATCTACTGAAAGAAGACTGTTGACATCGGGTCTAAATTTTTGAATTAACAGCTGGACTTATAGAAAGTAAATTGAGGATTGATTGGAGAGCAATCCATTAACCTTACCTATATAAGGCACATGTCCACAGAGAGAGAGAAAGAGAGAGAGAGAGAGAGAGGCATCTTTCGCAATTCATTTCTAATATTCAAGCAAGAATCAAAGCGCTCTCAAGCATGCTCTCTCTCTCCACGAAAGTTCAAAGCATTCATTCAAGAAACTTTTCATCAAGAACATCAAGAACTACATGTCGAAAGCGGTGATTGCTGTAAGTCTTCGCACTCTGTGAGTTTGTGTTTACAATCGATTGTGATTGATTGTGTTTGGAGGATCCTGAGGGGATCTGGTTGATATCAGAGTTGGTGAGATCAGATTGTGTGTAAAGGTTGAAGAGTGAGCCTGAAAACTGTATTTGTTGTATTGTGATCCGAAGTGATCAAGTGGATTCCCTTCTTGTATAGCACACTGCTAACAAGGGGAAGAGTGGATTAAGTACAAATCAGTTTGTTAACGTCGATTTGAGTATGAACCACTATAAATTGTGTGTTTTTGATCTGTTGGTTTTGATCTGTTCGACTGTTTGAATTCGTAACTCAAGAGTATTGATACATCGATAGATCATCAACATACTCGTTCGATCGTAGTTTCGTAGATTCGTTGGTTTCTGGTTAGTCTAATGGATTGTTCATCAAGTAGTTAGACCTAAGTTGTTAGAATCTTGATCAGATAATAATTTGTTCATCTTCTGCTTGGGATCATCTGTTCATATTGATTTGCATATGTTTGATCAGATATTTGTTTTCGCTTTGCACAAGATTTTTAGTTGTCAAAATTTGAGTAGAACAATATATTCACCACCCTCCCTCCTAGTCTGTTCTTGATTACAATCACGAACTTTCATAACATAACTCGAGTAAAAACTGTAATCAGAGATGAAGATATATAAAGGATCACTAAAACATAGCATGTGTTGAGTGAACTAGGCACATTAGCAAATGTTATCCTTAGGTCACCCATTATTACTATTCACACCACACATATCACACCCCTATTCATTCTCCCATGCACATGGATCGATGTACCACCTATGATAGTGTTCTTTTGAAGCTCAGATTTCTTCTCCAATTCCTAGCTATTAAGCACCGCAAATACTAACAAGGGCCTTACCCTAAGTCTATCAAGATATCAAAGGAGGACGTAGATACCTATCCAAGTCGTTTTTTTTAACCACTTCGTTCTATAGATATGTAATAAAAAAAAAAAAAAATCAGCGATTGGTGTCACTAGAACACTTTATTCAGACATTTTCTCTCTCTTTTTTGTTTTAATACAATCTTGTTTCATCAAGTAGAAATTGAAAGATGGAAGTGAAATGTAATGATAGAAAAGGGGAACGGGGTCACAAAAATTGTTTGTTTGTTTGTCTTTTTTTTTTTTTTTTTTTCCATTCTTGGTCTTGTCTTTTTTTAGTAACCAAAAATAGCTAAGGGTCCCATAGAAATCGTATACTGTACAAAAAAATAAAGATTTTTATCCATCCACGAGATCAAGTCATCACTAAAAAGCTACTTTCATAAGAGCAAGATCATTCAAAAAGACATAATATGATGGCATTAGCGTGGACTTAGAACTTCCTTAAGATGATAAGTACTCAAGGCACTTGTCACTCTAATATACTAATTGTGGTGACCATGAAATATTTTAAAACAAAATATCATCATCTTACCCATGCTCAAGCTAAATTTTAAAAAATTTCTTTCTTTCTTTCTTTGTTTTGTTTTTTTTGGAAAATAATCTCTGATGATCTCATCATGTGTGGAAGATAAAGATGGAGAGGGTTTGAAGAGGTGAGGAGGCGACAATCTTTGGAGAATTTTGTAGAGATGAAAACTGACGAGGGTTTCAATTTCTAAAATATCTTCTCCCTTTTAATATTTTTGTATATTTCTTATCCCCTTTTTTTGATCTTTTCATCTTTTTACTTAAATCCCAAATCTTCTAGTTTTGTAATATGTGATTATCTTAGTTGATCTATTTAATTCACTTAAAAGACATTATCGGTGAATAATAAATGATTAATATTACAAGTTGGTTTACCGGGATATCACAATAATGGCATCCTAAAATTGGAACTCAGTGTCATCATCCATTCTACCCTCAATGTCATTATCAACAGCACACAGACCATATATATCTCTAACCTCATTCCAAGGCAAATTTTAACTGATCATTAAATAGTTAAAAGCAAGTACCTTTGACACTACCCTTGAGTATCTTCAAAGAACTCATAAACTCCAACGTAACCCGCATAAAGGTCGGCCACCTCGTCGTCATAAAACACGTTCATCCATTGCTCTCCAACAAAATTTCAAATCCATTTCGAGTGCCCAAAGCATCGAGAATGTGATAATTAAAATACTTGGTCTCCACAATTTCTAGCTTCCATAGCTTGTTATATCTCAATCTCATCCACCAATCTCTAAAAATAATGCCATAGTTATGAGCAGGAGGGCTAAAAGGACGAACTTTCATGGTCGTGACTCGTGGTCTTCTCGACCGTGACATTGGTTACTGCCTCTAAATATGTTTTTTCTTCATCTCAAGGTCGTGATATTTAAAGTTGTGGCCATGATCTTTTTAAATTATACCATTTCTTCACTTTTTCACATAGCTTTAGTTTGCATCCAAACGCATATAAGACTTCATATCAATGTCAATCTGCAATAAAAACATGAAACACAATAGTATCAAATTCAAAACACAAAACTACACTAAAGCAACTCAAATATCAATAAACACAAAGGATTTATTCGGGAAAAACATGACTTTTTGCATATCTATCAATCATGATTGCGAAAGACTATTACAATCATTACAATTGTCAATGTCAAATTTGTTACTCCCTCAATCCCAAAATTATTGCAACATTTTGACCAGACACGAAGGTTTCGAAGTGTGTCGAATTTGTGACATTTTATCAATTTACCCATATGAGAGAAAAGAGTGATGTGAGGGAGAAAAAAGGTAATGGACTAGTGGGTTGATGGGATGCGACATAAAGTAGGGGTAATATTGTACTCCCTTCGTCCCACGAAAATTACAACACTTTGATCCGGTTCGATAATTTATGCATGTGTTGAATTTGTATTGAATAATATAAAAATACAATTTACCTTAGCAGCTGTGAGATAAGTTAGTGGGCATACTATAGCTGATTTGATGTTATTCCTTACCAAATTGTAAAACGTAGTAATTTTTATGGCACATCCAAATAAAGCAAGTATTGTAATTTTCATGGAATTGAGGTATTATTTTTCATTACTTCACTAAATAAGGAAATGATGCAAATATTATGGGACATCCTGATTTGATAAAACAATACAATTATTTTAGGACGGAGATAGTAATTAATTTCTTATCATGTTTATTTTCTTCTTTTTTTTTTTTTTTTGAAGTTCTTATAATGTTTATTTTCTTAGACATGTTTTATTGTGAATTGTATTTTAAGCGTTGTTGCTAAACATCTATTTCTCTTGTTACAAATGCATTAATAGAGTCTTCTATCATCAGTTCAGATTTTGGTAGAGTTGATTCCTCGATGTGGTATCAGAGAAGGTCGTGACAAGAGATTACGAGTTCGATCCCTGTCTTCCTTCATTTATTGTCACGTATGTGGTTTATTTATATAGACCTTATATATAGCACTTAGTATGGGTTAGGTCAGTGTTGTCTATACTTTATGCCCTAATGGGCCTTCGTATAAGGGGAAACGTTAGATATACATTAATAGGGTTTTCTATCATCAGTTCGAACTTTTGATAGAATTGATTTCTCGGCATCTCTCATTACAGACGACTACATTATTTGCCATTGTTATTTTTTTTCTTTTTCGTGGTTACTTGCCATTGTTATTATATACAAGGTCCAAATAAAACTCATGGTTTGTGTTGATGCCCTGATTTGCAGACCGTTGTGGCAACTGCACTTTCTCTTGGCCTTGACAGGTTGACTTAAAATTTCCTTGCCTTCACATAATTAATTTGCTATGTTTTTCTTCTTTGGAAATGAATGGGGATTTTTAATAAATACCCTTGGAAGCTGACTGATTATGAGTATTTACATGCAGGGGCTTGTCAGATTCTGTGTTTGGTCTTGCTGTTGTTTATGCAATCCTTGTTATGTATGATGCTCAGGTGTGTCTTTCTTTCTTTTTTCATCTGATACGAGGGAAAACAAGAGGGAGAAGAAGAATCTATAATCGATTATATCTATAGTTACACAAATCGGCAAACATTATGGCAAACATGTCAAGGCGCGGCAGGGTATTTATGTATTTTCAAAAATTTTAAAGGATAATCGTGCAATTTTATTTAATCTGAACTAGCAAATCTTTATGCAATTAATTTTGTAGCCTTTGATTAAGAGTTGAATGGTCTAAGTTTAGATTTTATCTATTATATCTATAATTACACAAAACGACAAACGGTATGGCAAACCTGTCATGACATGACGTGGTATTTATGTATTTTAAAATTTTTTATAGGATAATCAAGTAATTTTATTTAATTTAAATTAAAAGAATCTTTATGCAATTGATTTTCTAGCCTTTGATTTAGACTTGAACAGTCAGAGATTAGATTTTAAGAATATTATTGTCTTATGTTATTTTTTGAAAGGTCCCATTGGACTGAGATTTTATTGCTCCAGATTATTGACACATTCTAATACAATCGAATCAGGGAAATTGCTCTCCATTCTTACAAGTGAGTGACACTCGGAGACATGGCTAGCCATAACATGTGCGGTTTTATTAGGCTCTCGAGACACCCAGGAGCAAAAAAAATACATCGAAAGATTCCATGACGGAGAGACAATCCTTAACCACATCTCCAACCCCAGGTAGATCTGGTCTTACCCCTTGTATCATCTTCACCACTTCAAGACAATCAGTCTCTACTATCATCCTTTTCAATTGCATGTTCTTGGCCAATTTAATTCTTGTTCTCACAACCAATGCCTCCCCCATCTCTGCCGACTGAACTCCATCAAAGCTACACCCTCCTCCCCTAGTGTGCTTCCTTCTCGATCTCTGACCACAACCCCAGAGCTCACGAACCCCTGTGGATTCATCGATACATCCACGTTTACCTTGTCGAAACCTGGATTTGGGGCTTTCCACCGACTTCCCACTCTCTTGCCACTCGCCGGTCCCAATTGAAGATGTTCGCATGTTGGCTTCCTCGAGGCAGCTGCTCTGGTGTGGTCTCTCATTGCAGATTAGGCTAAGGTGACGACGATGTAAGGTGGCTTGACGCTGTCTCGTTGAAACCTTTGATTCTAATTTGCCCATATTCCATCAAGGAATGCTACGATTTGGGTCAAGCTCGACTTGTCATTCCTTTCTAGCATCTAAGCCACCACACTCAATCCAACATTTGGTGGAGATTTTAAGAATATTAAATTTTAATTTAACTATTTAGCCAAGAAAATCCTAACATACAAATCTTTAATGGAAAAATAATTCTCTAACAGTTAAGGATCGAGATTAAATCTTAAGAATATCAAATTTAATTTAACTATCTGATAAAAGATCCTAACAATCATATGCACATATCCTTTATGAAACAAAAAACAGTTAACAGTTATACTAAAACTTGAAATAATTAATCAGCAATCAATTATTAAACGATTTAACCACACGATATCTTTTTTAGACAGAAAATCTATTTTATTTTATATGCTCTTATTTATGATGAAATTTTTTGATCTCTTATCATTCACTTTTATGCAATAATCAATTTTGAACTATCCAATATAATCAATGAATAAAAATATTATTCCCTTCGTTCCATAGTTTTTGCAACGGTATGCATTTCGAAGTTTAGTTTGTGACTATCAAACATCATTTTTATAAAATTGTTGTGAAACACTAATGATGGATTAAGTTGTGAACTTTAATCCTGTATAAAAAAAAAACAGAAAATTATCCAAACATACAGTTTTGGAAAATTAATTGTAAAAACATCAATGCGAGATTTTAATTCCTAAAACATCCAATTTCAATGTTTCTTTCCTTTCCTCCCACAATCTCATCTTCCTCCACCAAATCCACCTTCGCCTCTTCCCACCACCACCGCGACATCCTCTTCACCATTGCAATCTCTTCTCGCTCTCCTTATACGATCCCTCCATCTCCACTGTAGACGACTGACCCAAGTGGAAAGAGTTCTTCGGTATCTTTGCACAAAGTCAATTCAATAGTGACTCTAGTAATATCAGTTGATGATTACGAAGGTCGGCTAAATGAAAATTTACAAATTATATTTTAATATAGCATATTAACCATCACAAATCATAAAACGATATTTGATAAATACCTACGTGGCATGGGCCATGTCAAAGAATTTGAGTTAACAAATAATAATGCTCATCTAGAGTTGAGACAAATGAAGCTCGTTCAATTGAATCGCACATCCGGGCATCATCATCACAAGCAACATCTTCTCTGTCAAGCACTTGTACAGAGATGGTTAGAGGGCGAAACTAAACCCAAATGGTAGTAAATGAATAATTGAATGTTTAAGAGAAAAAAAAAACCTAAAGAAAACAAAACAAAAACAAAACATATTTGTGGTGAAAGGTTTATGATAACTTTTTAATATTATAAACTACTCCATCCGTTCCGTAGTGGATGCAAATGTCTTACTTGTTGATTCAAGTGATTTCTTCTAGGACAGTGCTTTTGGTATTATTGGTGTTTCATCGTGGATGAAACTGTATTTGAGAATTTTTGATACTTTTGAAGATGATATTAGATGCTTTTTGAAATATTTTTTTTTCTTCTTGTGATCGACCAATTCATGGAGATACTTTATAGGGACTAAGCTTGTGGATTTATATGCGAAATGTGGACAGTGAGGGATGCAAGGTGTTCGACGAAATGTCTGAGAGGAACAATGTTGATCAAATGTTAAACGATTTTGTTGTAAAGGTTTTATTTTTTATTTTTTTTGACATTGTTTTTTTCATCATTAATATACTTTTTTTATAGTGTAGCATGTGTGGATAAAAATATTTTTTCCCTTCATGCGTTCTGTTTTTTTTTTTCAGGCGCTCTGTTTTTTCTTTCAGACGCTCTGTTTTTTTTTTCATGCACTCTGTTTTTTTTCTTCACGCGTTCTGTTTTTTTTCTTCAGGCGTTCTATCTTTTTTTTTCTTCAGACGTTCTGTTTTTTTCTTCAAACGCTCTGTTCTTTTTCTTCAGACACTCTATTTTCTTTTAAACTGACGCTTTGTTTTTGGATTTCGACGAGATGGTTGGATTCTGGCAAGGTGATCGGATTTCGGCGACGTCTCTGACGAGGTGGCCGACAACGTCTCCAACGAGGTGATCGAATTCCGACAAGGTCTTCGACAAGATGGTCGGATTTCGACCAAGATTCCGACGACGGTGGTCGAATTTCGATTAAGAACCCGACGGCGGTTGGGTGATGGTAGGAGTTGGAGATGAAAATAAGATTAGTGATTTAAATAAGATGGATAAATTATATATTTTTGAAATTTAGATTCCTTGTGTATCTTTTTGGTATTTTTTTCAAATTTTTGTAGTTTTGAGTAAAATCCCCTCAAAAAAATAATTATCTAATATTACTAAGAATAAGAATGAAATGTCTTGAATTTCATGCCGTTGTAAAAATTATGGGACGCAGGGAGTAATATGTAGTTTAAAACCTTAGCTTAATATATATACTGTTGAAATGATTAAAAATGTGATCAAATTTTATTTACAACAGAATATATAATTTGAATCAGGTTATATTGATTACGTTAAACGATTAATAAATTTCAAAATTTTTTAGTTTATCTGATATAATACAATATTGTTAAAGTTGATTTAATGTTTCTTTATTGTGATCTTTTACCGTGCGGGTTAGTATTATAGTAGAACGTAAAAGGAGAGGTTTTACTTAATCTGGAATAAGAATGAACACAATTGCATTGCACCTAATGTCAAAGGCTCTTGTGAGATGGGTCTACTAAAATGCGGGGTGTTTCTTGACTGTGAAGCTCGAACCTCTGAAGCAATCACGGGACAAAATGACTAACTGAGCAAGCTGATACTCTAGTAGTCTACAATGTGGCTGTTTTTTTTCAGGGGGTGAGGAGGGAGGTCGGTAAACATGCAAAGATGATAAACAAGTTCGTTCATGGGAGACAGACTATATCAGCCTCGAAAGATGATGAACCAACCGGGTCCCAACTAGCCTTGAAAGTGCAGAACATTGCAAGCCATGTATCTGAAGAATCAAATGGTCGTGAGGAGGAAAAAATCGTTTCATCTGTAGCACTGGGTTCAACAGTACGGAGTTCAGTACCCGACTTGACTTATACGTTGAATGAGTCTGTCGGCCATACAGAGCTTGAAGTGATAGCTGGTGCAATGTTAGGATTCTTTGTGGGATTGGTTGTGTATTTCGAGATCTGAAGCCTTCTTGTTGAGTCGTAAGCCCTCCATTGTTATTCTTTTTTGCGGTTATAGCACATCACTACATATAGAATTTAGAGTGGTAATTCTGAAGGTAAACCAGAATCTCCATAAACATGCTCATACCGATCTGTGGTCCTTCAGTCCATTTTATCCTACTTGTATATCTCAAGTTCTGCCTGATGATCAGTGTGTAAATTAAATTAATATAAACAAGATATGTGGTCTTCGGTCCATATGTTTATATTATTTAATTGTTTTAGATAAGATATCTGTTTTAAATTTTTTGGGAATATTCTAACTTATCAGATAAGTTGATTAATCAGAAAGTATCTTATCTTGTATATTTTTAACTCCATAAATATAGGTGATAGGGTTGGTTTATGAGATCATACATATTCATGTAGAATTCGTACGTATAGTAGGGTTATATTTTGACACACGTCATTAAACGAGATTCGTTTGTGAGACGACATTGACGACATCAACGCTTTCATTTGGAGTTCATAATTACCTAATCAATATGAGTATTCGAACTTCATTATTTAAATCGTCGGTATACACGTTATATCAACACTGGTATTATTATTCTTTGATCTATGATAAAAAAAAATCAAATTATTATTCTTATAGATTGTTCCTCCTATTAAAATTTAATAAAAATAAACTATTATATTATGTAATCATGTACTATCAAATCCCTCGACATAGAACCCCTGAACCTGCATCTCAAATCAATTCCATCACTACCAAAACGAAGGAGGACACTGGTTGGAATCTGCTTAGATTCGAAACGATTAGAGAAATTCGAACATCATGGGTCGGATTGAGAAGATCGCGCCTCAGATTCGATTTTGGTCGGCAAAATGGTTTGATGTGTTTGTCTCGTGAGATTGAATCGATGGATTCGAAGCGTTCAACGTGTGATGAGCGCTCCCATGTAGCTCTCGCCATGGTGAAGAGAAGCTCTGGACGATGGTGATGATGATACCAGCATGAAGTCGTAGCTACGGCCGAGTTCGAAGACGAAGTCTTGTTCAAGCATATGTTGAGCAAAGCACAAACAGCACTTAATGAAACTGTACCGATGATGATGTATATGGGTTTCTTTTCTTTTTTCTTTTTTTTTAACCTTAGGTTAAGATTTCTAAATTTAATGGGAGTAAATGGAGTATACTATTGAATAAATATTCATCATATATGAGTGAGCATTTCGTCGTATTCTGTTTTGCAAGGTTACATCAAAAGAACAATTATTTGGTTTTATTATTTATAGATATAACATGTGACTAATCTGACAGGTGTGATATATATAAATTTGATTGTCCTATTTGATCCCATTACTAACCTTATGAATGTTGTCCGTGTTCGTTAACGTTGATTTTATTTTTTATTAGTATTTTTGCATTATTTGAATGGATCGAGCTTCCCTAGCATTAGATAGTTAAAAATATTATGGATTATGTAGTTGAGAATATGGGTGTTGTTAGGATCTTCGATATTTTATATATAGTTTCGGAGATGGACATGTTTAGCACATTAGGTATATAATCGCATATATTTCCTATTCAAATGTTGTGGCGAAATACTAAACGATATGGTTATTCAATGTCATGGGACCACCCCATATTCGCTATTTGTATATTAATAAACAAAATTACAAACGACATGGTTATTGTACGGATCAGGGATCCTATGTCCGCTATATACATGCTAAAAATAAACAAAAACAAAAAACATTACGATATATCTTCTTGTAATAAATTTTTATTTTTGCACTATTTGAATAGTAGAGCGCTCTTCAACCGTTGACGTTCAGAACATAAAATTTGGCCAATTTGGTGTCTAAGGCAAGTGGTTCTTTAATTAGGTCCGCAAGATGTGGTATTCTCCCACTTGCATGGCCAAATTCGTTTAAAGAATTGGTTCCCTATTCGAATATGGTGACGAAATAAAAATTAACTTCAAGTAGATAGTTTAAATTGGATAGAACACCTTAAAATTTTCTAAGAAGACTACAAGTCGCCTCCTATGGTCATGTGGGGGTGACCTCAATGATCCTTCCTTTCACAATTTGAGGTGAGGCGTAGTACAATTAGAAAAGGTTTTAAGAGTAGCTCTCTATATATGCTTGAAAGAGCAAATTAATGTCTCATGTTTTCTTCTATTTCACATTTTTGTAGTGATATTGTAACATTTAGATCGCTTTCGTTAGATGTGCTCACGGGGTGCATATTGGATGACAAGAACTATTCAGTTTGGTGCCATTGTGTACAGCTCGTCTTGGAGGATGAGGAGGTAAAAGAGCACATTCTGGCCAAAATGGATATTCCTGGGGAAAGCGCATCCCAAAACCAATAAAGAGCATATGAAAAGTGGATCAAGGATGATACGAAAGCGCGAGTTTGCATATTGGTCTTGCTTGTTGACAATCTCCTTGTCGAGTTCGCCACTATTCCATTGGCTAATGACATGTGGATAGCCATCTGAGATACTTACAGAGGTATCTCTGCCACGAGATTGCAATCTCTCGTTATGCAATTTGAGCGTTATTCCATGAAGGAAGGTGACGATGTGAAATCTCAGATGCGAACCATGTCCAACATGATGAGAGATTTGATCGCAAGTGGCCATCAGTTCAATGACGAGCAAAATGTGCTTTCAATGCTTAAGTCCTTACCAAAGTCATGGGATGACATTGTAATGCAGATGACACATAATGAGAGCATAAAAACTCTCAAAGAAGTGAACTCTCATTTAGAGATTGAAGCAGATCGTCGCGGCCTTGGAGGCTCGCACTCAGAAGTTTTATACGCTTGAGGAAAGAGTCAGCACAAGACAAAGGGGTCTCGCAGCGATAACATGCCACAAGGTGGCAATAAAAGACATAAAAAGTAATCACCACCTCAACCTAAAGTTGACGAAAAGAGAAGCGTACACGCCGTGGGACTCGAGGAGTCCGGAGTTCGAAAAGGAAACCCAAACAAGGAAGATGCTTTAACTGTGAAAAAGAGGGACATTTCGCTCGTGATTGCACCAAGGGGAAGAAGGCATCCTCTTATTCTCACTCTTGTGTTAATATGATCACCTATGCACTGTGTGTAGATTCTAATCCATCCTAGGTTTTGGATTCAGGAGCAACGCAGCACGTAGCACGAGATCGTGGAGGGGTTGCGAGATATTGGAAGATTCCAAAGTACAGTCATTTTTTATTTATGGGTAATAACACGGTAGAGAGCGTTATGGACATTGGCTCCTATCAATTGAAGTTTAGTTCTAGACGAACATTACTTTTAGAGAATGTCTTGCATGCATCGGGTCATAGGAGAAATCTCGTTTCAATTCAAGCGTTAGCTTCGATTGGTTTTCGTTTTGTAATAGATTCCAACTCTAAGGATATTATTTTGTATGGACATGTCTTTAATAAAGCTCATTTATTGTATGGTTTTTATGTTCTTGATGTTGGTCATTTTGCCTGTACGATTTTCAATTCTAACTTTTCTGTGAATTAACATGCTAGAGTAGGTCATATTGGACAGGAAAGGATGACTAGGTTGACTGGACGAGGCCTAATGGGGCCGCTCATCACAATCGATCTTCCAACATGCGAGTTTTGCTTGATTGGAAAAGCTATGCAAACCATTTGGGAAGAGATTGCGAGCTGATAATCCTCCAGAGCTTATTCACTCAGACATATCCGGTCCTTTCAATACTCGTGTTCATAACGGATCATATTATTTCATCACATTTATAGACGACTTTTCACGATATGATCATGTCTATTTGATTGCTCACAAGTCTGAGGCCTTGAGATGTTTTCAACGCTACCTAAAGGAGGTTGTAAATCAGCTCGGTAAAACTGTGAAGGTTCTTAGGACTGATCGTGGACGCGAATACCTGTCTGTGAGTAAAAAGGGATCCATAGGCAATTAACGACTCCTCATACGCCGCAACAAAATGGTGTTGCTGAGCGAAGGAATCATACATTGTTAGACATGGTAAGAAATATGATGGTGCAAGCAAATCTCCCCTTATCCTTTTAGGGTGATGTGTTGTTGACTGCTGTCTAAGTATTAAACCGTTTGTCGAGCAAGTCATTGCCTGATCCACCTTATGAAAGGTGGATTGGGCGTAGGCTTAATCTACGCCATATGCGACCATGGGGGTCTACAGGATTTGTGTGTATTCCTTCAGTTCAAGTTTCAAAGTTAAACCCAAGAAGACGCAAAAGATATTTATCAGGTACCTCGAGCACTCAAAGGGATATGTGATGTTATGCGAACAATCAAATGGCACACTGATTGAGAATGAGATACGAGATGTGACATTCGTCGAGGATGAATTTCGTAGCAAAGGCGAAGTAAAGAAGGATGTTCAACTCTATTGAGTTAGATATTGAAGATGTCACTACTGCATCGATTTACGAAGGTGAGGAATTAACTCCTAATGTCCCCAATGATCGTCGTGAAGATGTTGCTCCGAATGGGAGCACTCTTATCGATGTTGTTCCTTGTGGGAGCAGTGTGGAACCTATTTCCAGTGGGAGCTTACAAACTCCTATAGATATGAAAATTGAGCCTTCTAATCCTTCTCCACGAAAAACTAAACGAAAGGTTATACCACCTAAGAGGTTTGACGATGAGACTTTTATCGCTGAGTTAGTAGATCATGATGAGCCACGAAATATTCGTGAGGCTCTCGCATCGCCTAATGCGTCTGAGTGAAAAGTTGCTATGGAGGATGAGTTAGATTACATGAAAAGGAATCAGGTGTGGGAGTTAGTTGATCTTCCAGCTAGACGCTCTATGATTGCAAACAAATGGGTTTTCAAGATTAAGCGCAAGCCTCATAGGACGATCGACAAGTACAAGGCAGGTCTCGTGGCAAAGGGTTTCACGCAACTGGAAGGTGTTGATTATGATGAGATATATTCTCCTGTAGTGCGTATAAACTCTGTGCTTGAGGCAAAGTTCATGGTCGTAGAAGAGAACCATTGTGTGTATGTGAAGCGCTCCAAGGGGACTTAGATCACACTCTCGCCCTATGTCGATGACATACTGATCGTCGAAAATGATAAGGATAGCATTGTCATAACTCAGAAGTGGTTTTCCTCTGTTTTTTGATGAAGGACATGAGTGAGGCTCATTTTATCCTTGGGATAAAGTTCGTTCGTGATCGATCAAAACGACTTCTTGGGATGAGTCAACAGACTTATATTTAGAAGGTCTTAGAGTGTTTTAACATGGATCAAGCCAAACCCATTGGCATGCCATGTGACAAGAGTGTTACACTCTCCCATGATCAGTGTCCCCAAACGGATGTAGAAAGACATAAAATGTTTTTCATTCCTTACGCGAGTGCAGTCAGGAGTTTGATGTATGCTATGGTGTGTACTAGACCTAATATATGCTTCGCGGTAAGTTTGGTGAGTTGTTTTAAAAGCGATCCTGGTCTCGAGCATTGGAAGACTGTGAAGCGTATTTTGAGGTATTTACGGGGCACTGCCAATTATATGCTATGCTTTCAAGGAGGAGAGTTTCGCCTACGAGGATATATTGACACGGATTGAGCTGCCGACCGTGATAAAATCAACGCTAGCCTATGTGTTTACATTGAATGGTGAAACTATATCTTAGAGCAACAAGAAGCAGACTTGCGTTGCTCTATCCACCATGGAGGCCGAATACATTGCTTGGAGTGCAGCTGCTCAAGAGGTTGTTTGGCTGAGAAGGTTCTTTAAGAGTTTGTTGAGCACGGAGAGCTCCAAACGTACGGTTACATTACATAGTGATAGGAGGTCAGCTTTGCAATATGTCAAGAACCAAAAGTACCACGGCAAGGAGAAACATATTGAGACAAGATATCACTTCATCAGAGATTTAGTAGAGCAGAAGAAGGAGATTACACTAGAGTATTTAGCTACTAGCGATATGATCGCTGACCCGCTTACTAAGCCAGTTGTTAGGGCTTCGTTTGAGCAACATGTTCGGAACATGGAGCTTCGTAAGCCTTAGTCATACTCTTTTGATATGTATTCTTTTCTATTTGACATTGAAAACCATTAGTAATTAATGCATTTTTCGATTCATAAATTATTTGAATCTTTTTAGTATTATTATTCGCTTGATATATATACAAAGACGTAAGGCAATAGGTTGGCTTTCTCACTAAGCAACCTCCCTTTAGCGCTAATGAGCAGCGAGAAAGGTTGAGACCGATTTGTCCATTTAGCCAAGCGCTAATATATTAGAATGATATGGGATCATAGACTATATTTGGGTAGTCCTGATTGGGTCAGGATAAGGTCAATGGATCAAATATGGGTACTTCGTTCCAAGCCCATGTATGCCTCATTGGTTAGCTTGATTAAACGTCAATGATGAGAACCGCCGAGGAGGGTGATCAAAGAGCTAGAGTCTAGGGATGATCGTTCGGGGAACAGTTGGTCCTAAGTCCGTATGGTGTAGAGTTGGACTTTATTTTAGACACGCACTCGAGACACTCACTGGGATATGATGTTGTAACGCCCCCGACTTTCCGCGCCTGAAAACACGTGAGCGTTATGCCGTCACGGACCCGGTCCGTGACAAGGCCAAACAAACCGAATGGGTTTCAGGGGTAC
>JAOVYX010003898.1:0-10646 GCA_035668315.1 Drosera spatulata
CTGATATGTTGACGAAACCAGTTCCTGTGTCAAAGTTTCGTCATTGCCTAAAACTCTTAGGAGTGGAGGACAGCTAGACTCGTTTGAAGCCTAGGTGGAGGTTGCTTGACGACAATGAAGTTGATTTGAGTCAAGGTGGAGATTTGTTGGCGGTGTGACTCAAATCTTGTCCGCGTGCCTTCGCCGCGTTCTTCTCCGCGTGGAGTTCTCCGCGTTCGTTTGCGCGTGATATTGTGTATAAGAAGAGGGTTGATGGAGAGCAGAGGAGATGCGCAGAGGCAAGGAGAAGGAGAAGGAAGAGATCAGGAGAGAAAGGGGAAAGTGAGATTTGAGTGAGTGGAAGCACTATTCACATATACCCACAAAAACATATTGAGGGTTTTAAGGGATTTGTTTTAGAGATTATTACCTCTATCCTTTATTGTGAGATTCTCAATATTTTGAGTGTAGCTCCTTATGTATTTTCTCATTTGATTAGTGGATTCTTCGTCGTCGGCGACCGCCCGTGGTTTTTCCCGTAAGGGTTTTCACGTAAAAATCTTTGTCTCGTTTATTTTTGCGCACTCGTTATTGTTTGTGTTTATTATTAACGGACCCGTTCGTAACATATACTTCTCAAAAAATATTAGTGTTAGAGTGCTACACTTTAATGGCAAGGGTGGTAACCCTGCCTTGACATTTGATTATATGTCAATTGCTTGTTGTACGGTGTTGTATAAAATCATCTCTAAGATACCGTGTAAACGATTGAAAGAGGCATTACCTTCTTTGATGGATTGATCTCAGAGTGCATTTGTACCTGATAGATCAATCATAGATAATGTTTTATTGTGTCAGGATCTATTGTTTGGTTATTATAGGAAAGGGATCTCTCATAGATATCTTGCTAACATTGATATCCGTAAAGCTTATGATATTGTGCACTAAAACTTTATTGTGGAAATGGTTAGCAAATTGAACTTTCCTTTGGTTTTCAAGACCTGGATAATGACATGTATTACCTGTGTTTGGTATACCTTGAATGTGAATGGGGAACTATGTGGCTTCTTTCAAGGAAAAAGTGATGTGAGTCAAGGGGATCCCATTTCCCTTACATCTCTGTTTTGGTCATGGAGTCTTTGACACGAGTAATGAAAAGTGTTAGCAAACTTCCAGGATTCAGTTATCATCTTAGGTGTGGAAATCTTGGGATTATGAATATAACTTTGCAAATGATTTAATGCTCCTCTGCAGAGCTGATGTGACCTAGGTGAAGTTTTTAAAAGTTGAATTATGTCATTTTTTTAGGCTTTAAACTTAGAACTGAATGTGAATGAAAGCCAATTAGTTTTTTGTGATGTTGACACAAATCAAAAAAGAAGTTTTTCTAGGATTATGGGTATGGACATATGCTCTCTTCCTATGAAATATTCGAGCGTTTCCTTGACCTCAAAGAAGTTGAATATTCAGCAGTATACACCACTTACAAGGGTAAGAAGCTCGTCTGCATGCATGCTTACTTATGGTAGGAGACTTCAGCTTATTAAAACTGTCTAGACTGATGTGCATATATATTGGGAAAAAATCTTTTTGATTCCTGTAACTGTTATGAAGGAGTTTGAAACTATATGTAGAGCACATTTGTGGAGTGGGGTGGCCATGGATCGAAGGAAAGCCTTAGTATCTTGGGAAATGGTATGTAGACCCCGACAAGGGGCTGGTCATGGTATCATGCAGTTTAGATCATGGAATATTGCTCTCTTATTTAAGCTTATATGGGACATAGCAAGAAACAAGGAGAGAATGTGGATCAAATGAATTCATATGGAATGTAGAGTGCAGTAGTGGTGCTTCCTGGATACGGAAAGAACTGATTCATGTATTTATGGAATTACGAGTTGGATCTCATATGGATGAATTATTAGACACAAAATTTATGGATTTTCATTCATCAATTCGGATATTTGGGAGGAAAAACCCAATAAGTCACTACTGCTGTCTCTCGATTCTTAAAAGTATCATAGTCGCTAACTCGAACTCCCACACACCCTCTCCACTCGCCATGTCACTCCGACTGAAACCCGTTCCTCGCCACCTAAAATTATAATTTGTTGAAGGTATATTGCTTAATTTGAACTGTCCCAAAATATTTACAGCAATTTTCCGTTTAGTGAACCTTTAGTCTAAAAAAATACAATATAAGTCATTTTCTACTACAGTATATCCCACTACATTTTCTCTTAATTGCATCAATAAGCCCCACTATTATTATATAAATATTCTTTCTCCATCAAATTCAAAAAAATTCAACACACACATATAATCTCATGTTGGTTCAAATAATTGAATCTAATTTGGGACGAAAAGAGTATCAATATATTTTTGCATTAACTGGAACTAATAACATTGACAATACATGATGCATTTTTTGAGCAATTCAATCAGATGTCTATCTCGTAGGTTGATGAGTCGATGGACCCCGAGGCTTCGCAATAACAGATTGTTCCCACCACATCCCAGGCCTACCTTGATTTTTATGAGCGACCGAAGGGAGGGTGTATGGCATTGGCTCATTTACGAGCCAATTCTACTCCAAGTCCATGTTTAGCGACGCATTCAAAACACATTCTGCACGTGGGTGTCAGAGGATTACCATTGACAAGAGGAAGCGCTCGTAACGGTCTATTAGACTTACACCACCCTCCAATAGAAAATTATCAGGAAAGAGGAGGAGCAAAACTTACTACGAAAACTAATCGTGTTTCTTTTGTAGTGTTCTCTCATTTCAGTGATCTCTGGATGATGATTCCTACCCTCAAAAGCAGCGGGATATTAGTTTAACTAGCCATTTGATGGCCTCTTATGTATTTGATAATATTTTGGATTGTAATTGTAGTTTTGGATCTTGTTCTTGTTAGGTTATTACTGAGATAAAACAGGCTATTATATTTGATGGGTTTTCTTCATTTTTTTAAAAAATTTAATAAAAAATGAAATTTACAAAAGGATTCCGTCGCCACATTATGTATTTTATTTTGAAAAAAGTTAGTTTTATGAACGAAATCCGTTGTTGTATAATATGTTTTTTTACTTTTAAAAATTAAATTTAGCTATAGATTCTGTTGTTATAGATTTTTTTTTAGAGTTTAGGGTTTAGGGTACTTGTGACTGATATAATGCATTGTTCACAAACCCCTAGGTGGAAAATCCAAGTGGTTTACTCATCATTCTTATTATTGAGTCAATTATTCTAGACATTTTCATATGTTACATAGAACATTTAAGTTGACATCAAAAATCGAATTAAAAATGGTAAACCAATAGTACTTAAAATAGAATTTAAATGATCTCAAGAAAATATTATGGCCAAACTCACAATGGGCGACGTCAAGTTTCTAAACATATTTTCTTCAATTTTTTCACTTAGAAATTATTATCATTTTCAACCACGTAGAAGAACTTAGCCTGTATATCTTTTGCAGTATGGATCAATATTGGAAGATCAAAATCTTTCACATTCACAGGATGAGAAAATCTAGTATTTCTGATTCCCAAAATCCCAATATAATCATTACCTCGAATAAATAGGAAAGCAAGTTACTCGTTATAGTATGAAATTTGGCTCAAGTCAATTTGAATTTGGCGCCAAAACTCAAAAAGCGCGTGGTCAACGAGTCAAGAGGAATGCTTATAGCCGTTGGGGAGATGGTAATATGGAAACTTCGCTGATCACTTTCCATACATTCTCTCTATATAACAAACGACCCATAAGCTCTCCTTTGTTTGTTTCCCATCAAACTCAGGTGCTCTCTCATTGAAATCCATCTCTCTCATTCTCATCTCTCTCTCAAATCGATTACATCTAATGTCCTCGTCATTGTTGGGCATCAAGAAGATGGAGGCTGCGCTTGGAGAGTCGAGTTCTATTAGGCTATTTGGGGTCGACATACCCATCTCCTCTCCCCCGGGAAAAAAGCCTTTGTTGTCTCCCTTGATGATGTCGATAGTGATAATGCCGTTGAAAGAAGAGGGACTCCCTGCAATAAAAAACTGAGCTTTTGTGCCGAGAGTCGTTCCTGTTTCTTGCTGTCCATATGATCACGAAAGTATTTCTGTGCAGCGATTGAGTATGATCCCAGGAATCAAACAGGAACCATCTTCCCAAGATCTCCCTCATTCTATGGCTATTGTTGATTCCGACATCCAGGATCCACTTATTCGACAAGGCTGGGGAGCTGCGGGGCAGTCCAACAAGAGAAAGGCACCCTTTCGTCTTGATTCGACAGTGCCGACAAAGAAGGCGGCAAAGTCAGATGGACAAACCTCCAAGAAGAGACCTGCCTGCTGTGATCTGGGTTCCACTGTGCCCATAAAGAAACCAAGATCAGTCAGGAAGAGATTTGTTGCTGCAAATCCCAGAAATAAAATATGACCTTTCTTTTTACCTCCCATCATATTTGATGCTGTACCTCTCAACTATGCCATGCCGATAGTGCCCTGTGAACATTTGACTATGAAGATGAACAGCTTGGGTGCAACCGAGAGGAACCTGGTCATCCGCAAGACACTGACTACCAGTGACTGCAACAGGAACCAAGCGCGTCTCACCATGCCTTGCTTGAAAAGTAATTTGCTCCTCAACCAACCTGAACAGGAAATAATGAACAGCCGCAACACCCATGGCAAGCCTAACAAGATCATGGTCGATGTGATTGATCTGTTGATGAGAACATGGAGCATGGCCTTGAAGAAGTGGGAATATGATAACTGCTCTTCTTACGTACTGACTTCGGCTTGGCATAAGCTTGCAAAGGCGAATTCCCTCGACAAAGGAGAGACATTGGAAGTGTGGTCGTTCAGGGTCAAGGGTAGGCTCAACCTTGCTATTTCCCGCTGATTATGCTGCCTTGTTGCTTGTTGTGAAGTGGGCCAGAAGGACCTTCAAGGATGAACAGAAAAGACATGGGCGAGCACAGCATCATATTAAGTAGCTTTAGTCTTGCTTTAGTGTGTGATCCGAGTTCAGTTGAATGTGCTGTGTATTTGTTTTCTTGTCGAGTCAGTTCAGTAAAGAACTTTGCTTCTATGCAATTTCCTGCCAGTTTTATTTGTCATTTTTCAAAAATCAAATCACTTATGTATATGAACCTTATCCGTCCAAGCTGCTTGAAAGCTGACCTGCAGGCAAGAAGAACGATGTGTAATACCTGAATCTGGAAGTGACCATAACGTGAATCCAATCAGAGTTGTGCTACACATACTAATTAATGTAATCATGAGTGTGCGAGACACAATACGAGTTCATGTACTGAACCAACAACACCAATCAACAAGCTGCTGGAACAGAAAATGGCCTTTAGGAACCGATAGAGACTTTGGTATCAAAGATGCAACTTAAACCAGACAAAGTTACCTTTCCTAGATAAGAAAGGAGCATCCAGAGCCTGTAATGTTGGAAAATAAACTTGATTCCAACACTAAATGCAGACCCCCTTCACGAATAATAATAGAAACATGTCACACTCAAGAAAATTGAAGTACAATATCTTAGGACAAAGCGTAGTCATATTCATCTTCAGACAAGAGATGCTCATTTGTAAAAAAAAAAAAAAAAAACAAAAACAAAAACAAAAACAAAAATGATAGCACTGAAAAGAAGAGGCACAGAGTAGAAAAAATTAGAAATGAAAATAAAAGAAAGCACATGCCGAATGTATGACCCTATCACTCTAATATGAGTTTCTAGACTTGCTGCCCTTGTTGCACCATTACTGCGAATGTAACAATACAAAAGGAAAATATATCATATATTCATACTTCCTATACTAGAATTCGAGTGATATTCCAACTCTTGCAGCTAGCATGGTTAACAACTTTTTCTGTGCGAGCATTCAAAAGGGGGAAGGGATGATGACAGAACCATGGAATTCCACCAAAATATCACCAGCTACAGGGCCGGATGATACTTTTACCGGGTATTATCCTCCTAGTGACTGTTGAATTGGTTTGTTGAAGGTTCAATATATGAAACTGATAGTCTAATTAGCAGAACTGAACATTGAATCAAGCCCTATTCCCAATCGAATCGACCAAAAGAAGTGGCGTGTTGTTCTATGCGATGTTCAATTAACAATACGTAACATAATTTTCAAATTATGATTGCAGATAACAGTTAAGACGATTATGCTTGCAGCAAGCATACCTAATTTTTGGTTGTCTGAGTCGAAACGAACAAATACAATCGGATCGATCGAAATCAGAGTATGATCGTTGGCGAAAGAAAACACCTCAGATTATGGAGCGATAGCAGTTTATGCGGGGATTCCATGGATGGGTCATGACCGTTAGATTAGGGTTTTGAGGGAGAGAGGAATCTTGGAACAAATACATCTATTGAAAACACCAATTTTTTTTCACATAAAAGGAAAGATTCGATATCAAACCCCTTCACTCTCCCATCTCCACTCCAACAATGCCCGACACATTATGATTATTTTGTGTTTTTTTGAATAGACGAAATAGAAGTAAAAAATAAAAAATTGGATAAAATTATCTTCTGTTTTTTGTTTTTTTATTTCCTCTTACTATAGTATTTAAGATTTTTAGTTTTCGTTATTGATTTTTCTATTTTTATTATTAGTTTTATTTTTCATAATTTTAAACACCAATATCAAACATTCTAACCTCTGTATTTCATTTTAGTGTAGATGATGTAAACAAAAAGATGTGTTCAATAGTATAAAATATCAAATTGTTACATAAGAGTCCCATTCATTATGTTTTAATGATTTTTTGAACCCAAGACACTATGCTTAAAATAGAGTTTATCTTTGTTTTTGATAATTTCAAACCCAATGTTTTTTTGGTTTCTAATTATAGGGTGATGAATTTATCCGTGTTGTCCTACATTAAACAAGAAAAATAAAAGACAAGATCTTTTTCAAAAAAAGAATGAAAAAAAGACAAGATTTTCCTACAAATCTATGCTCCAATTCAGATTTTTGTGCAACAGGTAGCATTAGCACTACCTACTGTCACTCATATATATCTCCAATTAGATCATTTTTTTTCTAAGTTATTCATACATAAAGAAGGAAAGATAAAAAAACAGTTGTTTGATCCCATCAGATTTTGTTCCAAAATCTTACAGTGATAAGATCGACTCCAAAAACTGATTTAAAATGTTATCTTTTGATGAGAACTTAATTAGATATGGAAACTTCCCATTGCCTGTAAATTCAACCCTTCGAGCTCTTTATTTTCTCATCTCAATTCTAATCCAGCCTGCTCTCTTCTTTGCTCTCTCTATTCAACTTCATCAACAATTCCATCCATCAGCGTTGTCATCACCGGGCACAATGGGAGAGTCGAAGCATATCAGACTCTTCGGCGTCGACATCAACGTGAATGTAGAGCCCAATCAACATGATGAACCGCCCAAAACCAGTAAGCCATCGGAAACCCTTTGTGTTTGTTGTGATGTCGAGCCTCCTGTTCTTGCCTCGTACCGTTCCTATGATCATGAATCTTCTCTGCAATCGATGAGATGGAACCAAGAACATCAACTGACGCTCTCCTTGCAAGAGTCCTCTCATTCGTCCGCTAGAAGCCAAACTAGAAGCCGGGCAATCATCAAGTGGAGAGTCATCCAAAAAGAGAGCGGCAGATGCTGAATTACTTGATATTTCGAAGGTTCCCAGAAAGAAAAGAACAACGTGCTCTTCACTTCCAATTGATGGCGTACTCTAAACGTCTTTGCACCTCCCAACGTCGCTGTACTACTCAACCTTGCTGTACCTCTCCACGTCGTTGTACCTTTCAACGTTGCTATGCTGATGAATCCACGTGAACAGCTTAGTAAGAAGATCGATAGCTTGGGTGGAACCGAGATCAATCTTGTCATCCACAAGAAACTGACAAAGAGCAACTGCAATAGAAAACAAAGGCGTCTCACCATGCCATGCATTAAGAGTAATCTGCTGCTCAACCAAGCCGAGCATAATACACTGAGCAGCCGCAACTCATATGGTAATCCTAACAAGATCATGGTCGAAGTGATTGATCCGTCAATGAGGACATGGAGCTTGGGATTGAAGAAGTGGGATTACGATCACAGCTCCTCTTACATCCTTTTGGCTTGGAATGACCATGCAGACAAGAATAGATTCAAGGAAGGGAAAACATTGGAGGTGTGGTCCTTCAGGGTGGAAGGCAGGCTTGCTCTTGCTGTTTTCGTTGATCATGCCGCCATGTAGTCTGTTTCTCAGTCAGGGTTTTGAGTAGAAAACTATACAATGTGAGCAATGACCACGGATTACAGCTCTCGAGAAAATGTTTGATTGATTATAGGTTTGTATCACTTTCTGTTTACATCCATGCATTCAACGTTATGCTGAATACGGTGTGTGTTCTCTACCGCACTTGAAAATTTCTGAGAATACGTGTACAGTTTGCCCAAGCTCAACTGAAATATATATGCAACATTTTTCAATGCGACTTTGCTTGTATCCTGATAGATCGTTCACTTAATAGGAAAAAGCCTCATAACTTATAGATTTTCTCTGTCGTAGCTTCTTAAAATCTGGCCTTCATATGAATCGAATAACAAAAAGGAACAATTATGACTTCAACCAGAAACTAGCTTTACAGCAGCTGGTTTTGTACCTCTAGCAGCAAGGACACTAGCACACACTTGCCTTACACTTTATGCTGTTATCAAATTATCGCGCAAAGTCATCTGAGATAAATTGAATTTATTTGATCTTCTGAATCAATGATGGTATTTTTCCATCTTGGTGATGTAGTCTAGTCTACTGCATTTTGTTATAAGATCCTCATGAGTCCTATGACAAATTAATCTCGTGGGTCTTTTCATAATACTACAAGAGCTGGATCCCAAACGGTGCAATTTCTTAGAGAAAGTTCCTATGTAAATCAGAGTTGATAGCTTCAGATTAGCAATATAAAAAATGCTTGTGGTCGACTGCAACATTTGAAGATAGAAACATAAAGAATTTGAACCACAGAACCTCTAGAAGTATTAGATTAACACAATGAGTAAGCCAGGTTAACTATTTCTGGGCTTTAAAATCGCATAGTAGCTAACAGTCGTCCCTCAAAGAATAAGACCAAGGATTAGCCCTATCAGTAAGTCCTATGAATAATATCATGACCTACTTTCTCGATCAGTAGTTCATATAAACTCAACTTGCTCTTCTAAGTTCTTTAAGCATATATATAACTTACGTCGGCAACCTTCTCAACATGTTATACTCATTGCACTATTATCGTTTGTTCCCCTCTCAATCTGTTGAACCCTTGCGCTATATCATGCAAGCTACATCTTATTCTTGAGAACTAGAGTAAACCATAAGTTGACCTGCTTCGGACGAAACCTTAGACTAAGATTGTCTACAGTATCGCATTTACATCCATTCATTTGAGCATGATTCTACCATCTTTTGTTCATTGTTGCATTTCATTGCTTCAGTAGTCTGTCTGAATCCAACAAGGTGATTTTGTTGAAGTGACTTCCTTCTATACATGACTAAACGTAAGACAGACTAACAAGTCTGTCCAATTCGAAATGACTTTCAAGTTACATGACCAATTTACTGTACTTGGCCACTATTTCAGCTCTTACCTTTGATGAATTTCCATGTTACTCCTAGCCTCTTGAGTTTGAGGAAAGTAAAAGCTATAATATGGAATACATAATTATCTCTCTGACGTTGTTGTTCTCACTTCGATTATTTTTTAAAATTTACTTGCCGAGGGTGCTTATGTTAATTAATAGCTAACCGCTGATTCTTCAACTCTCTCTATGGAAGTTGCATTTTTACCGTGACATAAAGAGACGGAACGTTCTGATTGATTTAGACGATAAAAGCGCAGATGGATCACCTGTTGACAAGCTTTGTGATTTTGATAGAGCAGTTCCTCTTCGGTTTTCTGTGCATTCTTGTTGCATTGTTCATGTCGGAGTACATCCCGCTGATACTTGTGTTAGAACATCTCGTTGGATGGCTCCTGAAATGCTGCGTGTAATGCATATGCCCAACAGATATGGGCCGGAGATCGATATAATACGGTCAATTGGTCATATGGCTGCATGATCATGGACTCTTCTGTCTATGTTGACGGTGGTGCATGGCGGTGCCTCAAATCATACGCGTTTCCGCGTCCTTTCCCGCGTGGTGTTGAGTATAAGAAGGATTTGAGAGGAGAGGAAGAATGAAGCAAGGAGAAGAGGTGCAGAGCCGGTAAGGGAGGCAGGGAGAAGTGAGGTTTGGTGAAAAGATAAAGGAGAGAGAGGAAAAAAAAAAACACTATTCACATATACACACAAAAACACATAGAGGGTTTAAGGGATTGTTTTAGAGATTCTTATCTCTATCCCTTATTGTGAGATTCTCAATATTTTGAGTGTACTTCCTTTTTTATATTTCCTCATTTGATTAGTGGATTTTTCGTCGTCGGCGACCGCCCGTGGTTTTTCCGGTAAGGGTTTCAACGTAAAAATCTTTATCTCATTTATTTTTTGCGCACTTGTTATTGTTTGTGTTTATAATTAATGGACCCGTTTGTAAAAAACTGGTATCAGAGCTTGGAACGTTTCAATCCTTATTTCCTACACCGGGTTCGCCCACGTAGGCTTAGAAACGAAC
>JAOVYX010003899.1:0-10645 GCA_035668315.1 Drosera spatulata
ATGAGGAAACATATTCTTCAGTAATGGATGGAATTACTTTTCGTTTCCTCATTGGTTTGGCAACCATGGAAAATCTTAAAACCAGGCTCATGGATCTTGTGATGGCATATTTATATTGATCTCTTGATAAGGATACCTATATGAGAATCCCTGAAGGATTAAATATGCCAGAGACACAACAATCCAATCAATTATACTCAGTTAAACTACAACGGTCGTTGTATGGATTAAAATAATCTGGTCGTACGTGGTACAATCGGCTCAGTGAGTTTCTAATTAAATTGGGATATAAAAATAATGATGTATGTCTATGCGTCTTTATAAAGAAATCACAATCTGGTTTTGCTATCATTGTTGTGTATGTGGACGATCTCAATCTTGTAGGTATTGAACAAGATCTCACCAATGTAGCTTCACTCCTAAAGAGTGAATTTGAAATAAAAGATCTTGACAAAATCAAATTTTGTCTTGATATACAACTTGAACACTTATCAAGTGAAATTTTTATCCATCAGTCACTATATACTGAGAAGGTTCTTTTTTGATTTTATATGGATAAAGTTTATCCCTTGACATCCCCAATGATTATTAGATCATTAGACATCAAAAAAGATGAGTTTCGGCCTCTAGAAGAGGGAGAAGACAATTTAGGACCCGAAGTTTCTTATTTAAGTGCAATTTGTGCGGTTATGTATCTTGCTAATTGCACAAGACCAGATATTACTTTTGCGGTTAACTTGTTAGCAAGGCACAGTTCAGCTCCGACAAAAAGACACTGGAATGGTATCAAGCATGTTATGCGATATCTTCGTGGAAGCGTTGACATGGGACTGTTATATTCAAGAGGAGCAAAATCCACCCCGGTTGGATTTGCTGATGTCGGGTACTTGTCAGATCCACACAAAGCAAGATCACAAACCGGTTATGTATTTACATTTGGAGATACTGCAACATCATGGAGATCAGTGAAGCAGACTCTTACGGCAACATCCTCTAATCATTCAGAGCTTATTGCTATGCACGAGACTAGCCGAGAATGTGTGTCATTGAGATTTATAATACAGCATATACAGGAGTCATGTGGGCTACCTTCAGTTTGTGAAAAGCCTAATATCTTATATGAAGACAATGCAGCTTGTGTCGCATAACTCAGAGGAGGCTACATCAAAGACGATACACAAAGCATATATCACCAAAATTCTTGTGGTCGCATGATCTTCAGAAGGATGGGGTCATCGATGTACGACAAATCCGCTCAAGTGACAACTTGACAGATTTATTCACAAAAGCATTACCGGGAGCAACTTTTATGAAGCTCAGGCACAAAATAGAGATGAGAAGGCTTAATAATCTTCTTGAACAAAATTTCAATGTTTAAGGGAATTTTGTTTGAAGGGGAGATTGTACTCTTTTTCCTTCGTCCAGGTTTCTCCCACTGGGTTTTTCCCGACAAGGTTTTAACGAGGCAATCTTAATAGGTGATAAATACATCAAGGGGGAGTATTGTAGTTAGATAATTGAAACTACCCTTTGAAAGTGATGTATTTACACCTAAGCCTAGATATATTTCTTTACATCTCACCTACTTTTGAGGCTATTAAATGGACTTACCCAATTAGCTATTAATTAGACCTAATCACCTTGATTAGGTGAGAAAATTATGTGTAATTTAATTACCTTGAGTCCTATAAATAGAGCTCATTTATAAGGTATTATGTACACATTTTTCAAGAGAAAAAAATCTCTCTTTCTCCATCTAATCTCTCTCTAAAATATTTTATTATTTTGTTAATTCCAACAATTATCTTTCGAAGAAGTTAATCTGGCGTAAACGTTTTTGTTATAACAAATTTATTATATTCACAATATATTCACATGGGCATAAATCTTCATGGGTTTCGCATGCGATTTGGGCATATCATCGTTGGATCGAAGACGACGACGATTTGGGGGTTTCGACACCGTGGACGGAGTCTACGACCTCGGCTCTTGCTTGAAGTCCCAGATCTCACTATTCCTGCCTGCAGTTCGACCTCTCGAATCCCTAATCTTCACAATTCGATCCAAAACAAACCTCATCTCACTCTCCTAAATCCCCAATCCATCATCGTGGAACACGATTTGTCCAAAAAGTACACTTCGTTAAAGTCTCTGAATGAGGAATTGGCCAGGGAGGTGGCGACGAGGCGACACAAAGTGAAGGGGCCGGTGGAAGGATGCATAGTGGTGGCTTTGGTGGTTGAGTGAGGGTTGAGAGACGAGGCAGAGGACGACGAGGGTGAAGTTGGGGTGCTCGTCAGAGAGGGAGGATTCGACGAAGTTCTAATCTTGCTCATGGCACTGTTTTAAAGGCATTGTATTTCACAGTTAAAGTGTGTATTTGAAACGAGAGTACTGTTTGTGGATCGAGCAGTGTTCAATATTTTGAAGCATTGTTTAGAACAATACGTACTGAATACAAACAGTGCATATTACATTTATATATATGTGTATTGTTTGTTAGACACATACGTATTGTTTATAATAATGCGCACTGAATACGAAGAGTGCATAATATTTAATGTTTTTGTATATATATATGCGCTGTTTTTTTACGAGAACGATGATGACGAGAGACACATACGCAATGTTTATTCCGAGGACAAAACAATGACGACGAGGATATGGATTGTTGATGGCGACGCTTAAAATTTAGGATTTTGGGATAATTATTGTAATTTGTAAGCCGTGGTAATAAGTTATTTTCATCTATTTTAATAAATCATTTTCTTATTTTGAGTGAGGATAAATTAGACCATGATTTGAATTTATGAACTAATTGATAATAAAAGTATTACACTATGACCTATTGATATTAGTGAAATGAAATACAACTAATCCATAATTCTCTCTTCGTTTTATTAGGTTAGTTCATGGATTTGATCATCGATTGGATAAAAAGATGTAAAATTCGTTCTATGATAAAAATTATCTTGGTTATTACATGAAATTTTTTATAATGAGATTAAACATTAAAGTGTCATGACTTTTATATGAATAATTAGTCACTTATAAGATTTTATATATTAAGACATTTCTCGCGCATCGTACGAGTGATACACTGATATATTGTTAATTAGAATGCGATATCATGATATGCAATCCCATGATATGCCACTAATGAGTTTAATGAGTTTAATGATATGGAATGCCATGATATGCTATATTAACATCTTAATCAATCAATTTAATTATCATTAATGGGTTCAATAGTAATTTCATTTTTAGTATATTTAATGATTAACATCAATAATTATGAAAAAAGATAAAAAAAACTTTTCATATTTCCTCTTTCGTAGTTCATACATATTATTAAACCCTTTATATATATCATGACAAAAGAATATGTGTATCAATATTCTTGTCATTGTTGTTAATTATTATGAGAAAATGATACGATTGAAAATATTTTAGCACAAAAAACAAAGAGTTTCTATCAAAAGAAAAAAAGCCAAAAGTTTTTATATCACATACAAAAACAACTTGATCTAATTTACAGTACGATACGATTATTTTGATAACTAGAATTAGTTTAATGAAAGCAGAAAACAAAGTAAATATCATGATAATTATAGAAGATAAGTACATCATATTTTTTAACCAATTGAAAATTTATGAAAATATTTGACAACATTATCAAACATAAATAAAATATCTGAAAAAGAATTAGTTGTTACTTTAACAGTATTCTTTTTACATTGATGTTGACTCCTGTGCATGATTGTCATTGGATTAGCAAAAAAAATGACAACTTTTAAACTTCATTTAAAAAGAAAAGAAGGAAAATCATTCACTTTTTTTTGATATTTTTCGTCTATTTATTTCGTTTTATCAATAAGTTCATGGATTTAAGCATCGATCGGATAAAAAGATGTAAAATTAATTTTGTGATAAAAGATATCTTGGTTCTTATGTGAGAACTTTTCACAACAAGATTAAACGTAAAAGTATCATGTATTTCAATACGATAAAATCAAAATAATTTCAAAAAAAACTATGATGATATACACATAGTCAACAAAATATTGACGATATCAAAATAAATCATCAATTTATGAATTTAGTCACTCATAACATATTAAGACACTCCCCGCGCATCGCGCGGGTGACACACCACTATATTTTTTATTCGGAGTTTCATCGCATAATATTCCATGATATGTCATCTCATTGGATGCCATGATATCAATCAATTCAATTATCATTGAGTGCTTTAATAGTAATATCAATTTGAATTTATCAAAAAAAATCAACATTAATAATTTCACTTTCACTTTGAATAGTTGGATAATGTTGGGCGTTGTAAGGAATTGAGAGCTAGGGCTCGCACCGCACCGGAGGGATTGTCAGAACGACTTCAATTCCGTCATGGCCAAACCTAGTTGACCCAAGAAGATCAAAATCAACTGCGGAACTCAAATCCTTGATAATGATAAGTTGATTGTAAAGCGAGATGCGAAGATTCAGACGGATGATGATGATAACCCTGATGGAAGAATTGCAAATAAGGCTTCTGTCAAAGGAGTGACGAGGGTGAGTTGGGCAGATACTATTGAGGGATGAAGATCGGATGTGGATGGGTCTGAGAAGTTTGATTTTGAGGAGAATATCTCGAACCGTTCCAAAGATGGGATGCCATTAGATTTCGTGGGTAGTAATGATGATGACCTAATGATATCGTGGGATGATATTGTTGATGAAAGGAGATATTGAGACTTGTCTTTGATTGGATATATGGTGGGGGATAACGTTCCATATGCTGTGATGCGAAGCTTTGTAGAGATGTACTGGAAACGAATTGCTCGCCCTGAAATTCTACTTCATGATGAAGGGTATTATATTTTCAGATTTGCAAATGTTGATGACCTTCGAACAATCAAGACAAATAATTGGTTTTTGAATGCTCGTCCCTTGGTATTGCATAGTTGGGAGCCAAACTTCAAGTTCAATGATGAAGCATTGGATAGGGTTCCAACGTGGATTCAACTCCCAGGCTTCGATTTGTAGTTTTTGAGGAAGAGGTTGTTTGGCTCGTATCATTCATCCTTTGATCCTACTTTTTCCATATATTTAGGCGTCTTTGTATGAAAATCTTGAGATTTAAGTTCGGTTTTTGTACATGAGTGGGATTTGATGCATGTTGATGTTTTTGTAGGTAAAACATGCATTAAACGGACGAGCAAAGATGTATCAAGGAAGAATGATCGAGTTAGGAGTATAACGGGTCGAAGGATGGAGGAACAAAGCATTTTTGAGCCGTGAGACACAGAGTTAAAAATGCCCGGGTGTTTTGTCCCTCGCGCCCGAGCGCCACCCCTAGTTTCCATTCGAAAAACACTACGAATCACACGGGTGCTTCTGTACCCTGTGCCCAGGCGCGTATCTGTGAAATCCCCCATTGATTAGTGTATAAAAAGACCTCTTAAGCTAAATTTTGAGGAGAGAAACACTTAACACAAAAGTTTATACAAATTTACTTATGGTTGGAGCTTGATTTTGGGAGATTTTGATGGAGAATTGTGTTGCAAACAAGAGGATCTTGATTGGATCTATCAGATTGCATTGGGATTGTGCTTGTTTCATCTCATTTTGGTTGAATTGTGATCTTCATTTTAGTTTGTGTAGATGATGATGATCATGCACATAAGGTGTTTAATGATTTGTCTTGATCTTTCCATGATTAACTAAACTACTTGTGGGGGTTGTGATAGTTGGATGCTTGTGTGGATGTTGTGATTGTTGTAGATCTAGTTGATTTGGATCGGGATATCGGTTTGTGGTTATGCTTAATGCTTCGATGAATTGATCACTTCTCGTATGATCTAGGATATGTATTGACTCCGGAAGGATAGATAGTATCGTATCAGGGTCATTAACCCGCATGTTGAACGCATGATCGAGAGGTTGCATGCGTGATGTGTGAATTATTAAAGGGAACATGAGCTTAGACTAGTTAGACGGGATGGCCTTTCATCGAGAGATGCTAGAGGCGGCGTTGTGTTAGAATAAGTCTACGACTCGAGAGAGCTTAGACTTCACCTTAGGACCCGAATGAGACCATTTCGAAACAATTAGATTGACACTTAGTGTAATGCCACGATATTTTCTCTAGCTTAATTGAGGCGTGACGTCACTGCCACTACAAACTGAGTCCATAACGAGGCAAATTTAGGATGAGGACTAAGTTAAGAACATTTAGGAAGCCATGACTGAATAATCCATAACATAACTTCACAACCAAAGATAGAAAATCATTCACCAACAGTACATCTAAGGACTTGTACAATACACAAATTCTTAATACATTAACTCCAAAGGGCTGACTATATCTCAAACAGTTCAACGTTACAAACGAGCAATGATTGCCCAGATAACTAAATATTACAACATGCCTTCTTTATTCCGTGGGGATGCTACCCTCACAATTAGCTTACTCGGAGGCCTCTCTGTTGTCACCTGAACCTATTATCAAAACAAGAAGAAAACAAGAAAAATAGAAACCCATGAGCAAGAATGATGCTCAGTAAACCCCGGATACTACCAACGACATGACTACACGTGCTAGGACCATAGCACCATCATAGCGGTTGCTTAGCAGTATATTAAAACCCCATTATTATTAATATTACCAATTCAACTTTCAGTTCCTTTACGTCCAATCGTTATGTTTATTTATTCACACTTTTAATTCTATTATCTTCGCTCTCGACCTCAGTAGGTTAGATCAACATGCGACTTCGATGAAGGATAGTTAATACACTAGCAAGTGCAGATTCCTTCCGCTTTCAACCTGCAACCAAATCAGCGCATCGCCGATTGACTCCCAGCAAGCAACTGCCTAGCACCCGAGTTATCTCGGGTGGCTAAGCCCTGTCGCAATCTCGAGTCCCTGCAAACAATTACCCAACAACCCCTAGTGACATACCTGCAAGCGACTGGCCAGCATCTACTCCACTATGCACCAAACAATAATCATATAGCAATCCAGGGATATCACGAGGGGGTTGGGTTACCTCATGTGAAAGGTGTCGGATCCGATGATGGTGGTGTTTTTCCCGATGAGGGGAGGCCGTGGGAGGAGTCGACTTGGGCGGGGGCAAGGTTTGGCCAGGGAAGCTACTGGTGGATGGTGTGGGTGGTGCTTTGGTGGTGGTCGTGGCAAGCAGGGGAAGGAAAGAGAAGGTGAAGGGAAGGGAGGTCGGGGCGACAGGCAACGACATGCTACGGCGAGGATGGCAACGGTGATGGTGTGGCGGTGGCTGACACGACAACAGCAGAAGGGAGAGGAAGTGGAAAGAGAGAGGGGTTGGGGAAATGAGGAAGAGGAGGAGAATCAATGGGGAAGGATAAGGAAGAAGATAAGGATAGTTGGTTGCTTTCGATTGATCGATTTAGGATAATCTGGGGTTTCGTTATCCCATGAAATTTTATTTGGTATGATTACTTTCACAGATCGTCGAAATAATTATACCAAAATTCGTCAAATTTTGTAACGAGTTCGTATTTCTGTTCAGAATTTAGTTTTAAGCACTCATTTATTTTAAAGGAATTAATAACATAATTTAATAAACGTGCCTAAACTTCTGCTTATTACACTTAGCAACTACACACAATCAGAAGAAGAAATCACAATACCTCTCTTCCCTTATACTTTAAACCCGACTCTATCCAAGTTAGATAAGCTCATTTATCTATTTACTTAGTAGAACTAGTTTAACATTCAAAGCTCTCTACACTCGATTTGTTTGACCCAAGGTTAGCTACCATAGTTTGATTGTTAGAATACTAGATCCTCGTGGAAAAGATATCTTTTACTCACTTATTACTTGCTTCACGACACGTACACTTGCGTTTTGACACGACTTACTAGTCCTCAAACAGAGGTCCTTGGAAAAGATTGCCAGTAGGGTTGGGACTCCTATATGTACAAATCAACAAACTATATCTAAAGGGAGGGTCTTGTATCCCAGGGTGTTGGTTGAAGTTCATATGAGGAAAGAGCTTGTTGAGGAGCTTAGGTTCACTGGCCCAAAAGGTGAAAAGCTGGTGCAGCAGGTTCAATATGAATGGAGGCCATTGAGATGTTTGAAGTGTGGGCGATGGGGGCATAAGGAGGCTGAATGTAGAACTAGAATTCAGAAACAACAAGTCGAGATCCCTAAGAAACAGGTGCCTATGGTAGAGACTAAGGTTTGTATGACTAAGGAGGATGGCTGAATGTAGAACTAGAATTCAAAGTCTGGATACCTAAGAAACAGGTGCCTATGGTAGAGGCTAAGGTTTGTATGGCTAAGATTGAGGGTCAGGTAATTGAGAAGAAGGAGGATGGCTGGACTGTGGTTCAAAAGAAGCTCAAAAAAGGATTTGTTCAAGCTGCCTCTTGTGTGAATATCTCTTGGGATGATTCTCATTTGGGTGATGAAGGCTGTCAAGTGCCAATCCGGATGCTAACTTGTTCCCTCCCCTCGAGGGGAATCACTCCATATGATAGCTTCCTGGAATGTTAGAGGTGTGAATAAGCCTGATAAGCAGCAAACTCTCAGACATTTTGTTCGAAAAATGAAAATAAAAATGATAAGGGTGCTGGAGTCTAGGGTTAAAGTACAACGGTTTAAACGTATTTCTTCTGCTTGTTTTCAATCTTGGGGGTTTTTTGAATGACTATTATTACGCTAGGAATGAAAGGATATTGGGACAAAACTCAGTTTGAAGTGCAATATTTGGCGGGGTTGGACCAGATTCTACTTTGTGAAGTTAGAACTTGTTAGGAATATGCAATCCCTCCACTTAAATAGAAATTGATGAACAAAACTTAGAGAGAAATTATGTAAGTATTAGATGCTTAGGATGTAATTAGTTAGATAGTGGCAGACAAGGACCGCAGATGCAGCAAAGTGCAGCTGGGTGCAGCAGAGCAGGAGAACACAAAGTGCAGCAAACTGCCACAGAAGTACAGTAGAGTACGGACAACTTGAGTGGTGCAGACTACAAGAGGGACTAAAATTTACATGCCAAAGATCAATCACATACAATAGCAAAAGGTCTCAAGGTTCTCAGGTCTAGGACGGTAAGGACCCGAAAAATTCCGTAAAATTTTGTTTTACGATAATTAACGTTAATAGTAAACTATCGTACGTTATAATTTATTTTGTGGGGTTAAAATGCTTGTTTCACTATATAATATGGAAAGAATGTAAAATACGGATGAAATAAAACCTTAATACGCAAATACGAGAAAATACCATATTAATACCAAAATACCGTATTTATACGAAAATGACCAAAACCTAATTTTGGCACTCATTTTCTTTATGTCAATTTTTACTCCACCTAAATTAAATTAATTATCCACTAATACCCACTAAATACCCACTAAATACTCACTAAATATCCACTAATATTCCACTTAAATTATTTTAATTGATTTAGTTTCCTATAAATAGAATCCTCTTCTCCTTAAAAAATTCTTACAAACACAAAACAAAACACTTCTTACATTAGAGTTAAGTAAGAGAAGAGAAGAAGGAGAAGTTTAAGGAGAAGAGGAATCTTCACCATAAGGTAATCATCTTGATTAGAAATTTTATGAAATATTATACACTCTTTGATAAATCTTGATATAAATATATGTTAAATTGTCACATGTCTAGTTTCTAACAAAATTAATAAATCATGATTCGGAGTGAAGAATCTTAAGTTATAAATCAAAACATACGGATATGACAATCTATAAAAAACTGGTTACATAGATGATTTTGTAATTTATATAAAACTACATAGCAAGATATATAAGACAAGCCTTATATCAATGGAAAGATATGGAAGTCTAATTTCCAGAACAGTTTACAAATAATTATTTGGAGTTATATACAAAGAGTTAAGAGCAAATTAGTGAAGTAAGGTCAAATTATTTGAATTAGCGGTAAATATAAACTTGAACTAATTAAATGTTATTATTGGTAAAGTTTTATGATAGAAACTTTAATTCACTAAAAATATTATGACATCTAGTTTATGTAGAATTTTATCGAATAATTTTGAAGTTGTATACAAAAAGTTATAGAACTAAATACGTCAAAAGGATCATGTTGGACCGAATCTGAAAATGAACTGTTTTGATCCCGAAATAACTCCAAATATTCATAAATACCTCTAATGATATTCAATATATAAAATCATCATCATGCACAATCAAAATAAGTATCAAACGCTTGTAAAAAGCTCAGTATCACCTCATAATATTAATATGATGATTTTTCACGAAGTACGAACAAACATTCATTAGAAAATATATTAATATATGAATCCGATCATGTTATAGGACCTGGAGACGTCGCTCGTTGAGACATAAAAGCCAAGCTGAGCGTGTGAGTGAGGAAGTTGCAATAAGAAGGTAACGTTTAGATTTATTACGTGTGACGATGTGTATTATTATATCGTTAGTATAATAATATGCATTGGAATATATTGACGTAGTCACTAAATGTAACTGATGTAAAATACTGACTGCAATTGTTGTGTGTCGTGTAATGCGTGCTGTCGTTTACACGTCAAATTAATATTTATGAGCACTCACTTTCACTCTATAAATATAGAATTAATGCAG
>JAOVYX010003900.1:0-10645 GCA_035668315.1 Drosera spatulata
GACACCAGTTCATTGTTTGCTATCATGGACCATCGATATAAATGACTCATAAAATGGAGTTGGGATAAGAGATTGTACATAGTCTTACCTCATAAACCCAAAGTTTATTTGTTTTCGCAGTCAAGAATTGAGCCTTTGAGCTCGGAAATCATGATAGGAGTTTGTTCTGTCATAACAGTATAAACTTTCATCGTACAACTAATCTTAATTATCAATACTAGCAAAGAAAAAAGCATGAACTACAATGCATTTCTTGTTTTTAACAGTCAAAATTGTATTTTTTTTAGTGTGCAACCTGGTTTTATTATGCGGTGTCGAAGCCGCTGTTCTCCATATGCAGATTGATTAAGCTTGCATGAGTGTAACCTCATCTTTCACACATAAATCTGCACTAGACGATAAAGAAGATCCAAGCACAAGGAAGCACCCAAGATGGAAGATTTTGCAGGACAAATTAATTGCCAGAAGTAATTGATTCTTGTGAAAGATAACATAGAACACTAAAATTTAAGAATCAGAGCTTTTTTTCATATGTTGTTGATCAATGACTGTGTTTGTCATACTCATGCAATATGAAGACAAACTAGCAATCAACAAGAAAATCATAAGTGATTTCACAAACACTACATTGCACGTCTGTATTAGCTTACATGCTTAACGAGAACCACGTTATGATTGATTCTGTTCTGACTAACTGGAGGAGTGGTGAGCTTGTTCGAACATTGCCATCCAAAAAGCTGTTTCGATTAGTCAGTCTTGTTCTCCGATATCATAAAAGATGAATCAATATGACTTTAAAGTATCTTCTAGATTAGTTCTTGTAACATATGTTATCTACAGATTTTAAATATGAGATCCTTGTTCTAACTGACCTGCACTGTTGTTTATCTTTTGCTGCAGAGAGGGTAGTGTGGATATCAGTAGCAATATTGATCTTGCTCTTTTCAGTCCAAGTTTCGGAACAGATAAAATAGGGTACAGTTTTGCGCCAATAATACTCATATGGTTTGCCTTAAACGCTGGTATTGGCCTCTTCAATTACATCAAATATGATCCTACGGTTGTCAAAGCCATAAACCCATGGCAGATTGTTGAATACTTCAAAAGGAACGGGAAAGAAGCTTGGGTTTCTCTTGGTGGTGTCGTCCTATGCATCACTGGTTAACTTCTCTTCATGTGCCAAAATTCCTTTGACATTATCCTCGTAATGGGAACTAAACTTATCGGATTGTGCTGCAGGAACTGAGGCCTTGTTTGCAGATCTTGGTCATTTTACAGTAAGGTCAATTCAGATTAGCACGTGTGCTGTAACATATCTGCTGTAACATATCCTGCTTTGATTTTGGCTTACTCCGGTCAAGCTTCTTATCTTCGGCCTCATCCTCTGGATGTCAACAATGCCTTCTTCAAAGCTTTACCAGGTAAACTTAGTTTTATGTCATATTTTTTTATTACCTTTCGGATTCTCCAATATGTCTCACGTTGACAGCATCCAATTTTTTCCATTGTTTACAATGTGTTGGTCTGACTCGTATATTTTATTTTTGGAAGTTGTGATTGGATAGTGTCAGCACTATCTGGTGGATATTTTTCCTTCTTCCATTTTTTACTTTGTGTTTTGGTTAAATTTTTAGTGTGAAAACTGAATAGGCTACGGTATGGTTTATGATTTTGTTATAGGTCCGATGTACTGGCCAATGTTTGTAGTGGCGGTTCTGGCTGCGATTATAGCAAGCCAAGCAATGATTTCAGGGACTTTCTCAATTCTGCAACAGTCGCTTTCTCACGGATGTTTTCCTCGCGTAAAAGTCATCCACACATCGGCCAAGTTTATATACCTGAAATCAACTTCATCTTAATGCTAGCGTGTGTCTGTGTCACTCTTGCTTTCAAAACCGCTGAGAAGATCGGTAATGCATATGGTAAGATAATATTCTTCTCTTCTCTTCTGCAGAACCTGCTGTCGGGGACCGAAACTCTTGTCTTATGGTTATTCAATGATCTGCTTCAAATTTCTCACAGGAATTGCAGTGGTGTTTGCTGAAACGATCACCTCTTCCTTCATGGTGCTGGTCATGCTACTAATCTGGGAGAAACATGTACTTGTAGTTATTGTGTACATTATCGTCATCATGTCCGTCGAGGTCATCTACTTAAGTTCAGTGCTCTACAAGTTCCCACACGGTGGATTCCTTCCTATCGCCTTTGCAGCAGGTTCCATGATGATAATGTTCACATGGAACTACGTCTACAGAAAAGAGTACTACTATGAGATGGACCACAAGGTCTCACCAGGCGAACTGAAAGACATCGCAGCTCAATCAAATCTCAGTCGCATCCCTGGTCTTGCCATCTTCTACTCCGAGCTTGTTCATGGAATACCTCCCATCTTTGAGCATTATGCGGCCAACATTCCCGCTCTACACTCTATTCTTGTCTTTGTATCTTTCAAGTCCTTGCCCATTAGTAAGATCCCGAATGAGGAAAGGTTCCTCTTCCGTCGTGTGAAACCAAGAGAATTTAATGTATTCCGGTGTGTGGTCAGATACGGCTATACAGATGTCCACAATGATGAAGAGCCTTTCGAAAAGATACTGGTAGAACGGTTGAAGGAGTTCATACAGGAGGGAGTCTGGATGGAGTCACTAAAGCAAAAGAACCAGAAAGACGACGACTACAAAGAGAACGAAATGCCGGGAAGCTCCATGGACGTTATCAGCATCAAGAAGGATCAGACAAATGATGCAGGGACGCAAGATGAAGGAGGGACGAAGAACGAGGAAGCGGAGATGGAAATCGAAGCCTTGTTTATCTATACGTGCTTTTTATCATAATCTACGCATTACATAAGCTTTGTTTATCCATCAAATAAAGTGAAACAAAGTCCTTATCATACGGTTAAACATAATTTCAAGCGTGATTGGGAGGTATCGGTGCAGCATGTGTATAGAGAAGGGAACAAAGCGGCGGATTGGCTAGCAAATTTTGCCCATAATTTTCCATTTGGTAGTCATATGTGTTAGATTGTCCACCTGATGTAGATCGGACCACAGTTTCGGAACCGTTGGTTTTGATTTCAAAACCGACGGTTCCGATTTAATAGAATGACAAAGCGAAATCGAAACCTTTTAGTTCAATTACGATTACGATGTCGGTTTTGGTTTCGGTTTAAGTTGATCATGATTTCATTGTTATTTTTTTGTATTTTTTTACATGATCTTATTCCTAAAATGTACACTAAATAACTTTTATTTAAAAAAAAATATATTTAAAATATGATATAAAACGGAAAATATCAAAACTCATATAAACGTATTACAACGTTATGCTTAATATTCATCTTGAGATGTGACCCAATTTAAACGAAAAATGAACGGATGAAAATATAAGGTATTTCAACTAAATAGACATAGCAAAAAATGAATCAGTAGGTGTGAATTAGGTAGATAAACAAATTAGGAAAAAATACTTCAACGTTTTACAGGAAAAATACGCGGTTTGGAACTAAAACGAACAGATGGTTCCAGTTTCATTTTGCTTTTAATGAAACCTAAATCAAACCAATATTTAAGGGTTCGATTCCGGTTTCTATCGGTTTCGATTTCATCATGGTTTCGATTCTTGAACCGACAGTTCGGTTCCAGTTCAAAACCATGCCGTGATCGGGTCCAACCTGAGGGTTCCTATTTTATATTGTTAGGTGATGTATTGCGGGTTCAATCCGTTTGTGTTATTTATAAAACTTAGGACATAGCATCCTTTCCCCTTCCCCCTCTACAAAAAAAAAAAAAAAAAAAAAAAAAAAAAAAAAAAAAAACACACAAATTTTCAAATAAAGCATTGATGTTTCATAATAAATTGTCGAAATACAACGTTTACTGATAACGACATGCGTCAAATTTTGTCTCAAAAACTACAAAAGTCAAAAGATCATAATCATATGGAACGAAGGGAGCAATCTTTAGCCTGTGCACTGTGTGTGTTAACCATAGACTTTCAACCTTCTCCATTGTGCCACCGGCGTCATTGAACTGAGGATCTCGATAAATCCTTTTTGTATTCATTCCCTATTCTCTTTCGTATGAGGTGATGTATTCATAAAAACTCTACACCTTTTTAAAACGTGTGCCAAGTTGAATAACAGTGGAGGTAAGGGTCTTAATCGGGTCGATTTTGGTTGATCAGTTCGATGCTTAAGCGGTTCGATTTCTAACCATCAAAATCAAAACCGAACCAATTATTAATCAGTTTGAAAACTAGAATCAAAACCGTTTATTAATCGATTTTGGTTAATCTGCTTTGGTTAAACAATTTGTAATGGATTTCGATAAAATGGTATATTCATATCGATTACACGGCTCCTATTCAATTGATAATCGATTCATTATTGATTTCAGTTTCTAACAAGTTGAAACCAAACATAACAAAAAAGGAAAAAAGGAAAAAAAAAAAATCAATGAACAAACTTCTTAACTCAAGTGCTGCAACATGAATTGGTTAATGGGTTATTGGCCATTATGGATTGCTCACTACTATAACCAAGTGGATAAATGACTTACATATGTGGGCTTGACAAATATATATCATGATACACGTAAGTTTAGATGTGTCTACGTAGATCAACGTTTGAGATGAGAGCCCAACAATTAATATATCCACTATCATAAAGTGAGGCTTATATCCCTATATACATCTATTCCCATGTTTTAATTTCGACCGTTGATTTATATTAGACAAATCTAAGTTTAGGTGTATCATGACATATATCAGTTTTTCCATACATATAATATAGCACTAGGAGCTAACTCCACTCTTAACCTATCATCTGGGTTGCCATTTCAAGTTTTTGGCAACATAGATGACAACTTCAAGGGCAAATGATGTTGTTTTCTAAGCTCATGGTTTCTATTTTCGTTGCCAAGAAAAGAGATGGGCAACTAAAACCCCAAGTTTTATGGGTGCAAATACATGATTAATGCTAAATTTGAGGACAAAGTATTTGATGATGTGAATTGGGTTGATGTTGACATATGGCAATGCCATATTTGTTACCAAATTTGAAAAAATAAATGGCATTGCCATTTTTTGGCAACATATTTGGCAATGAGGTGTAGCTTCATTTTGTCCTTTTGATTGTCAAATTTGTAAAGGACAATGCATATAGCAATGGGGTGGAGTTGCTCTAAGGGAACATGATTAGCCACTTAGTTCAAGATGCAAGGACAATTGAAGAATGAGTTGGTAAAAGAGTTTATTTATCAGTTAGGTGGTTTACATAAACGATTAATCAACTTAACCATATGATTTATGCTTATCGTTTAAATGGTTATAGTTAATCGATTAAACGGTTCAAAATCATCAATTAATCGGGTTTGAATTGGTCCAAACCAATCAACTAATTGGTTTTGTTTTACAAACCAAAACTACATCGATTATTAAATGGTTATTCGGTTCTTATCGGTTTCAGGTTCAGTTTGGTAAACGATTTCGATTTCAGTTTGACACCCTTAGATGATGGGAAGAACACTTATCGAGTAAGTCCCCTTGAACAACTTGTTACTCTCTCCGTTTCATATCCTAAGTAAAACTTGTTATGTGTTTTGACAAGTTTCAATCCTTCACGTCATATTGGCACAAAAAGGTTTTTGTTTTTCTTTAAAAAAAAAGGTACATAAACTAGACAACAAAGTTACGTAAACGATTGTTTGATCATTTTGTGTTACCAGTCAAAGTTTATCTTTACAAACTCATACTTTCTCCGTCCCTGTAAAGTCCCAAAAAATTAAGATCAAATAATAATTTTAAATTAATAAACATAACAAAATATGCGTTTCTTCGTTTATAATAATTAAAAGTGAGAAACGAATCTCGTTTAAAAATCTTGAGACGTAACGTACGCTCATAATTTTAAAACTTGTGACGAAATTGGGATAACTTTTTGTCACGAAAAAATATGAAAAATTATATGTTAAATAACAACGTAATTTTTCGAGCGAGACGGTAAATTTGAATTGGTGGATATGAGAGGTACGAGGTTAATCAATCCTGCGATTATACAGAACGGGGATGCTTTTTTTTTTTTTTAATTTGAATTACCCCACCAATTCTCTTTCCCTCTCTTTTCTTCCCACTCTCCACTTCTTTAATCCCCCGTCTAACTCCACCCAACTCACTTCTCCCACCATGATCGCTACCTGAACCCCCAAAAGTGGGAATTCGTGCCCGCGACTAACTGTTTATGCCCGCGACATGCCTGTCGTGCCCGCGACAGATGCACTGTTGCCTTAAAACTAAAACTAAAAATACTAAACAACATCCAAAAATTCTAGAAATTTATACATGACATCTAAACATGCTAATCTAATTGAGCATTGTGAAACTTTGCCGTATAAACTCTCGAAGCACATAAAATGACGATGAATCGTGAAATGCAGCTTTTTGAGCTCATGACTTGACTTTTTCTTCATCCTTCTTCATTTTTGCTCTAAACTTCACGCCAATTTGCTAAAACATGAAAACACAGCAGTACCAATATTCCAAGACTAAAAGACGCTAAAAACATAAAATAGACAATACAAAAGAAATAAAACAAACGTTTAGAATAAAGAAATGATGTGTGTTTTCATATACATCAACTACCTCAAAGGGGATGCTAACAACTGGTGGAGTACGATTGTGGAACATGCAGAACTTTCTACCTTTGGGCTGGGAGGATTTCAAAGAGCTGATCCGCGACAAGTTCTATCCAGACTCCTTGAGGGACGAAATACGGGATGAGTTTACATTCCTGATTCAAGAAAACAGAAGCGTTGCTGAGTACGCTTCAAGGTTTACAACACTGCTGCGGTTCATGCCTTCGTTCTACAGTACGGAGGCCGAGAAGAAGAGAAAGTTTTTAAAGGGTCTCAATTGAAGGCTCAGAAACAGTCTGATGAGTCATATGTTTGTATCTTATCAGCAAATGTATGACAAGGCTGTAAACTTGGAGCGATCTTACAATGAGAAGGATTCAGTTTTCGTAGAAAAGAAGTGCAAGCGGGACGATGCCAAAGTGGGCAAATCCGGTGGATTCCAACACCCTGGTGCATCCCAGAAGACCTACCAGGACAGACCTTCAGCCAGCTCAACGAGCGTGGCACAGGGAGCGGGAAACCGGTGAAAGTGCTTTGGGTAAATCATCTGACTTCAGAGCCAACCTGGAAAGTCGAAGAAAAGATACGGGAGCATTACCCATATTTGTTTAACTCATAAAGCACTCGACTCATGTTTCGGGAACGAAACATCCTAAGGTGAGGAGAATGTAAAGCCCCAGAAAATTGAGATCAAATAAATATAAAAATTATGATCAAATAATAGTTTGTAAATTAATAAACATAACAAAATATACGTTTCTTTGTTTATAATAAATTAAAAGTGAGAAACGAATCTCGTTTAAAAGTCTTGAGACGTAACGTACGCTCATAATTTTAAAACTCGTGACGAAGTTGGGATAACTTTTTATCGCGGAAAAATATGAAAAGTTATATGTTAAATAACAACGTAATTTTTCGAGCGAGACGGTAAATTTGGATTGATGGATATGGGAGGTACGGAGTTAATTAATCCTACGATTAAATGGAACGGGGGATGATTTTTTTAATTTGAATTACCCCATCAATTCCCTTTCCCTCTCTTTTCTTCCCTCTCTCCACTTCTTTAATCCCCCGCCTAACTCCACCCAACTCACTTCTCCCCCACCATGATCACCACCTGAACCACCGCACTCATCCACTCATTCTAACCTCAAGTTAGGAAGATCAACCACTACCTTATTCACTTGCTCTAGATTCTCTACTTCTCCTAGCTCTCCTCCATTTTTCTTTGCTCTTCCTCTCTTCCATTCTTGTTTGATTCCCTTGTTTGCTCTCAAGGATTACAGCAGCTGGGGATACATCGTGGCAGTAGCCGGGAACGTGAAGGAAGAGGGAAGGGATCTCGACGCATAAAAATCATCCAAGGAAGCAACTGAGTCGAGATTCACAACCAAGGCAAACGAGCTTCAAAACAAACCCGACGAGAGGGTGAGTTTCGCTAAACTTGTAGCTTAACATCATATGGGATATTGATAGCTAAATAACGAAAGAAACAGTAAGGAAAACAAGCCATGGATGATTGAAATGCGAATTTGAACCAAAAGATGAGTTATGCTCGTGAGACTCGGAAACCTAAGATTTTACCTATCAAACAAGCCCAAAACTGAATAAACATGACAATAAATAAATAAATGTTATGTTTATGAAGTTTTAGATCATTTGGGATTGAATTGGTTGGGTAAAACTTGAAAAATTAGCAAACCAGCCATACCAGTTTCTGGACAACTTTAATATTCGACAATAGAACACATTTTTACTCTAGTTAGAGCCTGATTCAGCAAATGAGTCTTCAAATAAAGTTGTAGAGGACTTTTTGATGTTTCCAATGAATCAAGAATCATTCAATTTGGTTAAGAAACAAAGAAGTTATGTGCATTCGAAGTTAGGCCTGAAAATCTGCCCGTATCCTGTCGCGACCGCGACAAGACTTGTAGCGGTCGCGATGCCTTCACAGCCAGCCCAGAAATTCATTTTTCGACGTATTTATGTACCGTATCTATGACTATTAAAATGTAGTATTTTGGTAAGAAAACATAGGAAAATACGCGTTTGGTTGTATAAAAGGCCAAAAATACAAAGTTTGAATAAAAATACATAGTAGTTTACGTATTTGTGCGATATACGTAAATACGTGAAAATAATGGAATATATGTAAGAATATGTAATGATATAGTAGACGTATTTATGGACGTATAATATACATGAATATGTACAAATAATGAAATATATAAAAGAAATATGTAGTAACGAACATATCGTATTTATACTGTGCAGAAATTGAGACGTAAACTGTTTTTCCTTTGGTATAACGTAAACAACCCGAGACTCACATAACAAGGTAACGTTTAGATTTCTGATTTGGATGGCGATACATGTCAATATACTAGTTGTATATTAACACGTGATGGGTAGTTTTGCCCTGTGCGCTGTGTCATGTTGTGCTGTGTTATGTTTGCATTTCCGTGTTATTGTATGATTGTATGGTAACACTTGTAGCTTATCGCAATTCATAATAACTTAACCCTGATAGTCCTAATGTTAAGGTTTGGGTAGGTTTTTCTCCGTTAACCCCGTACGTTATATGATTGTGAGAAAGACAAGTGTTAGGTTTACAGGGTTTGGCATACGATAATGGATAAAGGTTAGGGTTAATATAGATTAGTCCTATAAATGATATCATGTTAAAGATGAACATGCAAAATACGAATGAATTCATGAAAGGTGAGATTAACCTCCGAGTTTGTTAATCATACTGAGTTGTTACACTATGGTTTGGTGAAGATGTCATGTTAAACTGTACAGGGATGAATAGTTGCGACTAATCATCTTATACGCGTAGACAACCCTGTGAGGTTGTCAGGTTGTGGGGTATCTTGCTGCAGGAGACCTTGGGTGTCGTTACAGGTTGATCCCATGTTTCGAGTGACCCCGGACTCTAAACTTCTAGAAGAAGCTATGGATTTACATGTGTAGCCAAAGTCGCAGTGTTAACAAGAGGGTATCTGTGGTCTGTCATGTATGTTAATTGTATGATAGATTTTGTTGTGGTTTCAGGACAGATTGTTCTCTCTTTCTTTCCTTTTTGTGCTTCCCCTGAAGAGAGGGCCGGCACATTACTGAGCTCGTATAGCTTACGGCGTTAGTTTTCTCTTGTCTTTCTATTTTTCTTACTTTTCAAATGCAAGAAATGAGGAGGGATATTGATTAAGATCTTATTTATAATGTAATATTGATATTTGAGACTTAATTTCTCAATTTCTGTTGTCAAATGCGTAACAAATAAGTGCACTTGTAGATTTAGATTCCTGGTGACTAAAGTGTATAATTATTTAAATTTCAATCTGTGCTAAGTTAAGTTGAATTGCTTGGGTAAGGTTTGTGGGACCCTAACGACAGTAATGCCACGAGGGTTTTCAGAAAAAGGACTTGAAAATCGGGACGTTACAGTCCCATACAAATTACAACAATATATAGTACTACACTGTTTAACATTCATTTTGATGTATGGTTTTTATTTTTTATTTTTTTACAATGGCCATCATCTTGAGTGGAATTTTACCACTCTCCGTCAAAGATACATGCTTGCACCACAATTTGAGAAAGATCATCTTCCCAAGCCACTAACAACATGACAATAAGCTATGTAGATATATGGTGTTTTAATATTAAACTACCGTAGAAAGAAGCAGCAATAGAAGCTGCTCATGGCAGCCGCAATACACAAAATGTCACTGTTTTTGAAATTCAAAACAATAAACAAAAAAGAAAGAAATAAAAATAAGGATTAATTTGAACTTCTGCTCATGAGCAACTTCTGCTGCTGCTTTACTTTTTTCGATTAAATTATATATTTTGAAAAAAAAAATTGGGCCCAGGATTTCACGATAATAATAATGAAAACATTGTTTAATAGTTTCATAAATGATTTATAACTCAAAAAAATATTATCAGATACAATCAAGGAAAAATTGCACCAAACCTCGTTAAAGTTTTGCCTGGAGGCACTTAACCCC
>JAOVYX010003901.1:0-10643 GCA_035668315.1 Drosera spatulata
CGCACATTGTATATATCTTAGCAGGTTGTTGAGATTTTTACGGAGGGATTAAAGGGGCTGTATCTCGTAAAATAACTACCTGATATCTTTCTTCCTTTTTTTTTTTTTTTTTATTTACAGGATTTTCAGGATATTACAATATCACCCAATAGACTCCATTATAAGGTCTAGATCAAGATGATACTATTATTCATGTACTGTCACCCTCTTAGAAACATATAGGGAGCTTTCTATGATCCCACAAGTTGGTTGGATAACGAGTACAATACACCAAATCGAATTTGGCATGCCTAAAGCAACGTTACACCATAGCTACCACATATATTCCCAACACCATTTTTTTCTTATACATTCCACTTCAATGCAAACTTCTATATATATAGAAAGCTACAGACACTTTCTTGAAACCCTTCTTCTCTCACTCACCAAATAAAACTAACTCATAACATTGCTCACAATGACCTTTTCAATACAAGAGGAAGAACCAAATCAAACCCATGAAGAATCGTCCAAATCAACCAATGAACGCAACAACTGGATCATCGCCTCGAGTGACTGGCTCAGTCTAGGCCTAAACACAAGTGCAGCACTACAGGCTCGATCTAAAAGATCATCGTCCATAATCAATAACAGTAAAGTCTTCGGGTGCAACTTTTGCGATAGGAAGTTCTATAATTCTCAAGCACTAGGTGGACACCAAAATGCACATAGGAGGGAAAGAGGAGCTGCCAAGAGGCTTCGTCAAGAGAACCATCAGAAGACTGTGATGGCAATGCCGATCTCTGTGGTTGGGTTCCCGGAACTCATCGGTCCGTCCATCGTCTCCCCATTGAACGTACAACTTCAGTGTCTTGGTCACGGCCATGGAGTAAGTGGATATGGGTGTCCGACTACAGTCAGTGGAGTCGAGGAAGATAGGGGAATGGCGTGGCTTGGAAGCTATCTTACTGGGCAGCCATCGGCTCTGCCTTTGGCTCCTAAGCAGCTGGATTTGAATCTTAGCTTGTCACGAAGTTCAGGGCCGAGCGGAAGTCTTAAAGAACCAATTTAATTTACTTACGAATACTTATACACTAAGAATTGAATTCGCATTTTCATCGGATATATTTTTAAACTTTTTATCATGGTTATTTAATTAACCTTATATATATATATATATATATAATGGAATTCCCTAAAAGCCGTCGAACTCTTGACCTGATCGGTGGAGGATTACCCATCATTAGGTTACCCTTTCGACTAAACGGGCACAAAGTCCCAGTACTCGGGCCTGTTGCCATCTTATGCCATTACATGGGCCATGGCACTATCAATGGACTCAGCCCATGACTTCACTTATTGAGCCAGAGCCGGACTCGACTGTGTTGTCTTGGTTTAATTGGTTAAGATCCAGAAAGCGCAGCCCATGAGTCCACTTACTGGGCAAGAGTAATTCATGTTAGGCTGTTGGCATCTATTGTAAAATGAGTCGAGAGGACCTGATTCCATGAATCAGTTGGCTTTAAGGATACTCGAGATCATACTTAAGGATATTCGAAAATAGAGAACAGAGATGATCAGCTGACTTTAATACTTTACTTTAAATGAGGTTCACAATAAGAGGGTTGACTTACGAATCAATGTACATAAGTTAAACGATCTCGTAACCAATTATTTGCAACAATGATCCCTGTGCATACAAGTATGCATGCCCATGATTTAGGCCCAAAGCGATTTCTAATTGATCAGGGGACAACTTTTATCTTCAATGTACAACAATGGGGAATGGCAAGCCAACATTCTGAACGGACTTTCTTTGCTTTCGAATTTGACATTTAGAATTTGGATGGTTGGACTTTTGATTTCTCTTATCAGAATTGATAAGACGTAACACATGACTTATGTTACGATTTAGGAAAAAATCCAATGGAAGAATTCACATCCAAACTTTGTCTGAATATCATATTCATGTGAATTGAATTCATCTTTAACTCAAAAACTTAAACTAATAAATTATGCATTATTCATATGTATAAGCTGCATTCTCTTTTTCTCCACGAACACTCGCGCATCTAATCAACCAACTTTGCGGAGAGGCAACGCAACCAGTTGGTGATCTTCCTCCTACGCATCACCTGCGCCCATTTGTCCAACCCAACGAACCATATTTCAACGATCGATATGTGGATTAACACACTCACATATATGTACAATCCATTCGTACTTTGGTCTGGGGGGCTCGATTCCGCTTGTGAGGTTTGGTTTTTAATCATCTGGAATAACCATACTCATTATTCATGTTATTGTGCTATATATGTCTATGCTTAATTAATGAATCTCCCTCATTTTGTTGTGCTACATAATCGTGGAGGTACATTGTCTACATGGATTACGATAGTAAACTCATTTTTATGACTTGCGGCATTTGGATTATATAGATTAATTATATTGGTGTAAAGGTATACGCTTACTATTATTGATGAATCAACGAGGTTGGCCGGCACCACAGTCGTCTCTGATGCTCTACCTCCATCATCGCCAGTATTCGCCAGCACCGTGCCGGCCACCCCAGTGTGGTTCATCCCCTGCCAGCTGGCCCCACTGCCCATCAAAGTGGGCCCATATTTCCCCCTCTCCCCACAGCAAGATAGCCCACTGTGGGCCCTCTTGTCCCCTCTCCTCCCCACACTTCCCCGACACCAAAAACCTTTCGCCCATTTTCTCCACTGCACAAAGCCCTACCCATATCGGCCCAGTCAGCTTGATTTTTGTCCTTTAGCCCACGTGGACGGCACTTTTGTTGCAACGGACCGTGCCGTGGCACTTCAGCCTTGAAATGCGCGCCCGTGATCTTCACTATATAAGCTGCTCTCCGCTCCCATTTCTCCCCCGCACCAACCGGCAAAACCCAAAATATATCAGACAAAAAAATAGTAAGAAGAAGAACAATTTCTCTTCCTCTGTGTGTTGAACTGGATATAGCATTTGAGTCTTGACAATGGCGGTTGATTCGGGAGTTCGATTGGGGCCGAGTTCAAGGGACGAGAAGGCGCTTCAGTTCAACGATCAGGTGCAGGAGAAGGTGTTGGAGGAGATTCTAAGCCGGAATGCTGAGACAGAGTACCTGAGACGACACGGATGGACACTGTTATCGGGAGGCGTTCAAGAGGAGGGTCCCACTGGTCGGCTATGATGATATTTTGGCCGAGATCAACAGGATTGCGAACGGTGATTTCTCAAAGATTCTTTGTTCTCAGCCCATTTCCGAGTTTTTAACGAGGTACATTGATCAATTTTGTCTAATATTTTAATTTTCCGCTTTAAGGTTTACTATTCGATGAAGTGATCATGTTTGTTATTTGATGTGTAGTTCGGGGACATCAGCGGGGGAGAGGAAGTTAATGCCGGCGATAGAAGAGGAGCTCGACCGGAGGCAGTTGCTCTATAGTCTTCTCATGCCTGTGATGAACAGGTAAGTATCCATTGATTCAGATTAAGACATAAATACAAATAAATGTTTAAAATTGAATCGGTAATCTACAGCAACAACCACCCAGAAATATATTCTGGGTGAATTTGTAATCTAATAAGCTAATAATTGTAGTACATGCACTTCCTAGACAGCAAACCAGCTATATATTCAAAAGACTATTAATTATTACATCGATGGATGGACGATGCAACAGTACTTCTAATTTATGACTTAAAGTACCACTACCTATGATAGGTTATTCTTAAATATTTCGCTTATCAAATGCAGATACGTTCCGGGCCTCGACAAAGGCAAAGGATTATACTTTCTCTTCGTAAAGGCAGAGACAAAAACACCAGGCGGCCTAGTAGCCTGCCCGGTCCTGACAAGCTACTACAAGAGCAACCACTTCAAGAACCACCCCTTCGACCCATACAACATCATCACCAGCCCGAACGAGGCGATCTTATGCCTCGACTCGTTCCAAAGCATGTATGCGCAGATTGTCTGCGGCCTCTACCAACGTCTTGAGGTCCTCCGGGTCGGGGCTGTCTTCGCCTCGGGCCTCCTACGGGCCATCAAGTTCCTCCAGCTCAATTACCACAAGCTATGCAGTGACATTGAAACGGGAACCCTTAATCCTAAGATCACCGACCCGTCTGCCCGGGCCTGTATGGCCCGAGTATGAGGCCCTACCCGGAGCTGGCCCGGTTTGTTAACAGGGAATGCAACAAGGAAAGCTGGGAGGGGATCATTACCCGGATCTGGACCAACACCATATACTTGGAAGTGATCGTCACTGGTGCCATGGCGCATACATTCCGACCCTTGATTTCTACAGCGGTGGGCTTCCCAAGGCGTGCGTGCACTATGTACGCCTCATCAGAATGCTATTTTGGGCTCAACCTCAGGCCCGTGAGCAAGCCCGACGAGGTTCGCTAGACAATCATGCCAAACATGGCCTATTTCGAGTTCATCCCCCTCGACGACCACCATGTCCAGCACAACTTGGTGGACCTGGCGAATGTGGAGGTGGGGAAGGAGTACAAGCTCGTGGTCACCACCTACTCAGGGCTATACCGGTATCGCGTAGGCGATGTCCTGCAGGTTACAGGATTCCACAATGCAGCACCAGAGTTCAGATTTGTGAGGAGGAAAAACGTCCTACTGAGCATTGATTCTGACAAGACCGACAAGTCCGAGCTCCAGAGAGCTGTGGACAGTGCGTCGGTCTTGCTTAGAGAGTCAGACACTCGGATCGTGGAGTACACTAGTTATGCTGATACAAAGACTATTCCAGGACATTATGTTGTTTATCTGGAGCTTATAATGTTTGAAAACCGGACAATGTTTTATCCGTCCCCTAAGGTAATGGAGCGGTGTTGCTTGACGATGGAGGAGGAGCTAAACTCGGTGTATAGGCAGGGAAGGGTGGCAGACAACTCGATCGGGACACTGGAGATCAGGGTTGTGAAGAGCCGGACGTTCGAGGAGCTGATGGACTATGCCATTTCGAGAGGGGCATCAATCAATCAGTATAAGGTGCCTAGGTGCGTGAACTTCATGCCCATTGTGGAGTTGCTGGACTCCAGGGTTGTGTCCAAGCATTTCAGTCCTGCTCTGCCGCATTGGACCCCGGAGAGGCCCCGCTGCTAAGCGTTATGTAGGGTATGTAATTAGCTTGCAAGACGTCGGAATGAGAAATCAATGGCGTTGGAATCTACTATCTAAATGTTCGATCCGACATTGAGCCGAATGGCATAATAGTCCATTTGGTCCTAATGACATAAAAGTTCTGTTTTGCTTAAACAAGGTTACATGAGTTTTGCTTTTCAGATTGTTGTACACTTGTACAGAAGTGCAAACAAAACCTATCCCGCCTATGTCTTGGCATGTGCTTTGGACTTTTGGTATCCATTGGCCTCAGGCCCAGGCCTAGGTCCATACCTAGGATCGAAAGGACCTGGCCCAATACTTTGATGAATACCAGACTGAACATCAAAACAAGGATCAAGAATAGGCTCAGGCCCATCAACAACACGAAGACAAGAATCATGAGGATGTGAAATGCATCTTTATCTTGCTCATGGACTAATTGGTATGGCTGCTCAGAATAAAGCAATCCAAAATCAATAATAGAATGAAAAAACCCAACTTCTAAGTTAAAATCATTACATCAGATGAGATACTTATTAAAAAGAAGGTTTTAAATATTCTGAACAAAAAATTCATGAATCATATAAATTCAGTTTTTTGTTTTTGATTCTTCATTTTTTTAAAAATAAATCTATGTCAAGCTGTCTGAATTCGTTAGTCTAAAAAATCAAAATAAAAATCCAAAATTAAAAGTCATGCAAAGCAGACCTTTGGTTTCCTCTCCTTCGGATGGTTGATTCGTTATAGTAACATTATGTCATGATGTTTTCCTATGATATCACAGCACAGATTATACATGCTATGATTGAATGTCCAGTTTGTTCAATATGACCATCCAATATCTCCCCTTATATCCAACTAACACCAATTGGATTTTGAGATTAAAACAAAATAATATATTCAGATAATCTCATCAAATATAATAAAAACGAAATCTATGTATGAGGTGTTGAACCTGACGTACATTGATTTTCGAAATCCAACATGAAATTCTTCGAAAGGAATGCATGTCCAAATTAAAGTACAACAATTTGTTACGGCAAAGGTTTGCACGGACGAGCCACGGGTGGGATGCACGAGCCACGCGATGCCAGTACGTACTCTGCCACTTTCCTCGTTCCACTTATTGTCCACATTATGCCCATGGGACAGGCCCACTGGCCCAACGCTGAGGCCTTTCTTTCGGCTTCTCATCATGGTCGTTTCAGAAGAAGAAGAAAAAAAAAAAAAAAACAAGAAAAAAACGTACCGGCTCGTCATATGATAAATGTAGCATTTGTAAATATTTGTTTTGATATCTCATAATAATTTTAATATTATTTTATTTAAAAATTTTTATTTTAAAAAATAAAATCAATCAAATTCATCTATAATATACATATTATTTTCTCTCATAATTATTATAGTAAATCTCCTTATCATAAAAAATATTGTTTCATCAAATTTTACATAAACGATTATTGTTTTAGTCAAGAAAAAATAATACTTCCTTCGTCCCATTCAAATTACAATATATTTTTTTTATCATCCCATTCAAATTGTAATATTTATTTAATTAACTATTTTTTCATACAAAATTATCAAAATATCTTTATTTTATATCATATCAATAAATTCTAAAATCATTTTTTTTCTCTCACATACTCATAAGAACAAATTTATCCATTTTTCTAAATTCAATCCACATATACATAAATTATGATAAAATCTATCAGTCGGAATTTGAATGACACCAAAAGAATAATATTATGAAATTCTCTTATCATTAAATGAATGCACGTTAATCATAATTCACAAATCACGGTATCCTAAATTTTGGGTCACGTAGGTTATGTTGATTGAAAAAGTTAAACGACATCAAAAAAAATTGTCAATCTATAACTCGTGGACCATGTTGTCCTATGACGTAGGTAACCTTTTTTCAAAATGTTGCTGATGTATTTGTTGATTGTTACCACTGAATATAATATTGTGAGCAACTGTTCAGAAAAGTTGTGCTGGAGTTTGTGTAGTTTTGCCTAGTAACTTGAATAAATCGACAAGCATTTCTGGACAAATTTAAATATTCTCTTCATAGGGGAGGAATGATATGTTCGGACTTATTATAGTCCGTGCATTTGAAACATAAGAAAGTTGTAAACAAACATTCATATATATAGATAAAAAGGGGTAAAGTCACTTTAGATAATTGGATAAAGAGAATCAATATTGATCATTGATTCTTTCGATTATCTTTTTTGTCTTTTCATTAATAAAAATTGAATGATGAAAATTTAATTTTTATATCAATAATTAAGATTGATTTCTTTATTCAATTAATTAAGGACTTTATCCCCTTCAAATCCATATATTTATATAAATGATAATTATGGGATTGGATTTAATCAAGTCATCCTATCCGTATCTTCTTTCTTATTTTCTATTTGGATGGAACCGTCATTTTAAATTTTGAAATGAAAATTTAAACTTTCAAATTAAAAAAAAAAACCTAATGATTTAAGAATTGATACAGTTGATATGACTGGATTAAATCCAATCCTATAATTTTCAACCTAGATTTAGACCCAAAAGAATATGAAAAAAACCACTCATGGATCCTCTCCAAAACAAAAAATTGCGAAAAAGACAATAGTTTTTTTTTTCCTTCTGAAAAAGACAACAAAATTTAATGGACACTATATCAATAATTGAGAAGGAGGACAAATAAAATCACACCCAAACAAACGGTTGGACTGCGTTATTTTCCTCCGAGCCCGTGTGGAGCAACAGAACAACTCGAGCACAGTGTGTGTCTACCCAATGGGCTCACGCACCCAACACATGCTTGATGAGGCCATTTTCCGCACACCTCAGGGAAAATTGATGATTAGTTTTCCTTCAGACTTTTAAAAAACATTCTCTCAAACCGTCATTAATTATTTTGATTAAATTTATAAATACTGCAATGTGATGTCACAATCAATTTTTAACATATACTTATATTTAAACTTTAGGAATAAAAGTAATATAGTTTGAAATCTAATTTAATATTATTAAAAATTATTTATTATAAAATTATTATAAAAAATTAATGATATATTAAATTATGAATTTAAATCCTAAACTAATTTAATAATTTTTTGATATGATTAAAAATAAAAACAAAACATCTTAAAATAAGTATAATAAGGAGTAAAATGATGGGACGGACCAAATACTCTCTCCTCCAACTCCAATTCTCAACAGCATAAAAATTATATTTTCATCTATTTTAATTTCATACTACAAAATACATTTCAAATATAAACATATTATAAAGATTTGGAAATGAATAGAATAATAAATATAGACGAAATAAATATTTTATCTCCTCATATGACTAAGGTATTTCGATTGATGAGAATATATAAACACCTTTCCATCACACCATTGAAACCAAACCCAGAAAGGCTAAAACCACTATCCAAAACCCCCCATAAAACAGAACTCCACTCTCCCAAAAGCAAAGAAAAAAGGCATTTAACCAAAATCCCCACTTTCAATTCCATTCAATCAACACCTCCCCTCACCAAAAACGCATCCACCATTACCCGCATCTCATCCCTCCACATCCCCCCTTCCACAAAACGATATCACTCATGTCTCAAAACGACGACACCACCACCACCACCACCCCTCTCCACCTCCCCCTCCTCCACGACGACGTTTCACTCTCAGATGAATCAGAATCCGCATATTCCCCAACCCAAAAAGTCCACGTTATTACCGTCACCACAACCTCAGAGTCCCTTACGCCTCCATTTTCATGGGCCAAGCTATGGCAATTCACGGGCCCGGGTTTCCTAATGAGCATAGCGTTCCTGGACCCAGGAAACCTCGAAGGCGATCTCCAGTCGGGAGCCGTGGCGGGCTACTCGCTCCTGTGGCTCCTGTTCTGGGCCACCGCGATGGGCCTGCTCATACAACTCTTGTCGGCCCGGCTGGGTGTCGCGACGGGGCGGCATCTGGCCGAGCTGTGTAGGGACGAGTACCCGACTTGGGCGAGGCTGGTGCTTTGGGTGATGGCCGAGACCGCGTTGGTTGGAGCTGATATACAGGAGGTGATCGGGAGCGCGATCGCGATCAGGGTGTTGAGTAACGGGGTTGTGCCGCTTTGGGCTGGGGTGCTGATCACTGCCGTTGATTGGTATGGATTTGGGGTTTTGAGAGTTGTCATACGGGGAGTGGTTGATGTTACATGGTTGATTGTGCTTAAAAGAAGACCCTGATCACGGTTGATGTTACACTTATAAACATAATGGGTTTATTTGTCGAATATTTAAACAAAAATATATAAATGAATGATTAGGATTAAAATGTGATTATTAAAATTTTAACCTTTAATCTGACGTACCGTGTGTCACTGACATGTAATTCGTAAGTTCTTTGTAAAATGTTCTAAGATTTTCGTTGTTGCTGTTTTTGGTTTAGATAGTTTGAACATCCATACTAAAGGGTATCTTAATATACGTGTTATGAAACCCACATGGACTTTTTCAAAACTGTGAAATGGTATACAAGTATGAGACTCGGACTCTTGTCATGCTTTTGGGATTGGCCAATTCTTTTGGACTTGGGCCCAGACATTTTGTTTCATATATATCTGTTTGCTTGATATGATGAGTTTTTGTTTTATGGTTCATAATCAAGGGTCTGCTTGGTTCGGATTTAAGCCGATCAAATTTAGTTATAAACACTATTTTTGTTGGTCTTCGATGAATGTTTGTCCAAAGTGTTTTAAGTGCTTATTTTAACAAGCGGTTAATAATAGCTTATAGAGTATGAAGTATTGCACATGAATAGATGGGACTTATAGAACAAGTCAAATGCACTAAAGCACCTACAACTACAAGCACTTTGGATCTTTTTCGCCTTGAACATCAGCACTGCATGCCTTAACTTATGCAGTTCCTGGAGTGAATTTCCTTGAACTTTTGATTTCTATCAATTGGACTACGTGGTAGCTCAAACATTGAGTTTTGGTATTGTGCAGCTTCATATTTCTATTGCTTGAGAACTATGGAGTGAGGAAGCTTGAAGCAGTTTTCGCGGTTCTCATTGGAACAATGGCGATTGCCTTCGCTTGGATGTTCTGTGAAACAAAGCCTAATGGCAAAGAACTCATTCTTGGTTAGCACTATTTTGATAACCTTCTTTTATTCTTGGCCGAGCTGAAATATACAGAGAAATCGTGTCGCATATCCTACATGATAAGTTGTCCTTTGTTGAAAATGCATACCACTAGTATAAAAGCATATTCGTGTAGTTTTTCGTCCAAATCATGTAGCAGTTATATGTTATGAGATGTATAATAAGCGTGTTTATGGACAGGTATTCTGGTTCCGAAGCTGAGTTCGGGAACAATACAGCAAGCAGTTGCAGTTGTGGGATGCATAATCATGCCTCACAATGTGTTCCTACACTCCGCCCTGGTGCAGTCTAGGGACATCGACCACCGAAAGAGAGGCCAGGTTCAAGAAGCCATAAACTACTATTCCATTGAGGCGACTGCCGCCCT
>JAOVYX010003902.1:0-10641 GCA_035668315.1 Drosera spatulata
GTAGCCGCGCAGAATAGAGATAAGGGGAGGGCTGCACACACGCAGGGTAGCGCATCTACCATCCTTGTGGAGAAGCGTCTGGTAAATTTAATTTCTACTTTTAGTTTTATTTTCCTACTCATTTTGTCTTAAAAGTCTTTATGTATATAATTTCGTGATTTTGTAATAATTTTTTTTTTACAGGAGCTGAGCTTGAAGAGGAAAGCCACACAGATGGAGGTGTAGGTCGAGACTCACAAGAAGTCCGACGCACCGAGCATGGTGGAGGCGATACAGGCGGGGAAATCGCTGACTGATATTCCTCTTGCTAACGAGACGGCGACTCATTTTAGGGTAAATTTAAGCTTATTTTTGTCTTTATTAAATATTAAATTTCAATCATTTCTTGTTTATTTTTAAATGCATTATATTTATTTATACACAATGGTGTTGTATTGTAGGATGCATTTTATGAGAGATTCAGCCAGATGCCTGAGTCCCAGGTGGATGAGAGCATGCATCCCGAGAATGCACAGCAGCAGCTTGCGGCTGCGACATCCAAGGCCTATCTCGAGGTTGCTGGCACGACGAAAGGAAGGGTGTACGGTCTTGGTTCTGCAGCGACTCGGTACTATCCTAAGCCCGTGCTCAGCCAGGCATCCAGAACGACATCTGTCTTATCTTCTCAGACAGTGCCGGAGGATTATTACCGTCTCCAAGAAGAAGTCGTCAAGCTCAGAGACACCATCGCCACACAACAGCAGGCCTACAGTTCCCTTCAGCAGACGGTTGTTGGCCAACAAGAGGAGACGAATATGCTACGACGACAGATGGCACTTCTCTTCTCGAAGATGGGGATGGATCCTTCGGCGACTTGTCAGGCACAGGCTGGGATCTCTGGGCCTCGATTTCCTCCTCCACCAGACGACGATGCAAGCCCACCCGAGCAACAAGATATAAGATTATCAGGAGTTCGAACATAAACTTTTATCGAACAAACTGTATTATGATTATCAAACATTGTAATGAAATGTATTTTTAGTTTCATTGTAATTTAATACAGGGATTTTTCTGCGGTTTCTGTATTTTTTATTTATTTTTTTTTAAATCAAATGACATATAGCAACGGAATCCGTCGCTAACATGTTTTGAAAAATAGTAACATTAGCGACGGAATCCGTCGCTAGCTGTGTATTTAAATTGAATTATCCTTTTTTAGAGACGGAATCCGTCGTTAAATCAAGTTGAGAAGCAAGAGAAGAAGAAAAGAAAGAAAAAATGCCTTTGTAAAAGAAATTCCGAATGTATTTTGTCGAATGAAAATGCCTTTCATATGTGAGTTTTCACTCTATATTTTATAATTAATTACAGCATTATTATGTCTAATGTAATTTGATATCGAGTTTGCTCTTTCAAAATTGATCTTGATTTAGTACTCCCTATTGTAGATTCATATAGGTTCGTGTTGTGTTCTTTGTGTTCATAGCAACAATTGAATCATTGCATAGTTTCTACTATGGGGATCAAGGAGTTTTTCTATATATTGGATAGTAGAACATGACAAATATGACCATGGTTATCAAGGAGGGTTGCAAACAAGTGCTTATAGATATGTCAGCTCAATCTTTGGCGACGAACACGTAGGCATTTGCAATGAATATGTAAATCTATATCGCAATAAATACGAAACTTGCAGGTCTGAAATGATAGGGCCATAACTTGTCATAACGATATATAGCTACGCATTTGTTTTTAGTAATATTGAAGTTGAGTTTGGTAGAGCAGTTGCAAAATGCACCATGTATTTGAGAAATTAGCAGTCGGATGAGAGTTCCAGAAATACAATGCAACCATTTACGAAGGGCCTAGCGGCAAACCACGACATGACGGTTGTAGGCTATGAATCGAACACTTTAATAGTTAATAACTCGTGGGGAGTTAATTTGGGCGAGGCATGGATACATAAGGTAGCGCAGAGGTGTTCATGGTCCAATGGTACGTAAACAACCTATCTGTCCACTTGCTTGAAGCTCTTAACCTATTCTTGTGCAAACCAAGGTCACTATCTTAATTTAGGAGTGAAATAATCCTTGTAGCAGGAACTTCACCTTATGTATGAGTAAACCACTCCGTATATCTCTAATTTATCCCAGATCTAAGTAGAGTGGTTTTTATGAATAGGTTCTTTGACGTGATGATCGGCTTCATTCCTTGAATTTATCACGGATTTTTAGGTTTTATATTTTACTGCAACATAAAAAACTCATCTTAAACCAACCTGAATTGGTTTGGTGATGTTCGACTCAACCTTATTCTTGAAGGTCTTGGGTTCGAATCCCACTAGTCTCAAAATCCTTGTTGGTCACGCCCGTTGACTTCGGGCAAAGCTTTACCCGATGCTGTTGAGGGGCGCTTTGTCAGTGTCCGGGGGATTAGTCGAGGTGCGCGCGAGCTGGCCCGGACACCCTCGTCATCCAAAAAAAAAATAAAAAATCACCTTATATATATTAACAATAAAATTTAGTGGGGAGCACCATGGCCACAGCTTGTTTTTATAGCCATGTGGGACGAAAAATGTGGAATAATTATTCCTGGCATATTAAAATATATTCTTTATATATCAAACTCTGTAAAATTATGTATGTAATACTCTACACAAAATTTCAACACACAAAAAATAAATAAATTATTTGCCAAAATATATTATATAAATTACATATTCCCTTCGTCCCATAATATGAGAAACGAATTGACCTGACACACAGATTTATGTGTGTTGATTTTCTATGAACTTTGATAAAAAATAATATTTTTTGAGTGGTGTTGAGTTTTACTATAACAGTTATGAGAGAAGATAGTGGGGTGTATTATAACAGATGATGATTTTTATTTCTTTTTAGGTGAAAATATTACTAAATAGGGCATGTTGCCTATATCTTGAAACGGTCGAAATAATCAAGTGTTGCATATATTATATGACGGAGGGAGTATGATATATATATATATATATATATTACGGTGCGTCGTTGGTGATACAAAAGACAGTATAGTGCCTGCTGCTAACTATAGATTGAAAGATTTATACTGTAAGTTGAAAAATATATACTGTAACTTGTTGAAGTTATAAAATACACTAAAATCTTGATTGTACGTATTTATCAGCCTTCAATATAGATTTTTCAATTTATATCATAAAATCACCAACATATAATATTTACAACAGTTTCTACGCTGTCGTTTGCAGCATATGTATATTTTTTATATATTATATATGATTATATAAGAGGAATGTGGGCTGCTTTCACGGCAACCATTCAAGCTACAAAAATACTTAGAACGACACCGTTTAGAGCTTTTGTTTTCCAGAAATTCACTCCCACGTAACAACGATGGCTCTTGTTGGTTCAAAGGATAACAATAATAGAAACATGAGTCCCATATGTGATGAAAATTATATGCGGCTTCGATTCACCTTTTTTTTTCTTAGATTCACAAAAAAATCCATCAGAAGAAGGAATTGTAAGACAAGTTTAAAACCCTAAAAGAGTATATTTCGACTCCTATGGATTTGCATTTCTCATATTCTGAGAAATTTTTGTATTTAACTGAATTTGGGGATTTTGTTCATAATGTGGTTTTTGATATTTAACTAAATTTAGGGAGTGTTTCATGTTGAGGTTTTGGATTTAGGCGAATTTTACGATTTGCGTGAATTGTGGGTATTGTCTTCAATTCTTGAGAGTTCTTCAACACTAATTGCGTTCCAAAAAAATTCTAAAAGGTACTATTTTATGTTGTTGCAGTAAAAAGTAACCTCGTATTTCCCATCTGTATTGCATATGTCAAATATAACAAATTTTATCTGTCGTACATTGCACATATACCATGAGGTTTCGTGGTTATTATTCTAAAATATGAGGTAATTTCTCGAGAAGTAGTATGTTTTTGCTCCATGTACTCTGACTTTAGCCAAGTATAAAGCAACAAATAGGGGTGCACACGAGCTGAACGAGTAGAGATAGAGCCGAGGGCATCGGCTCGGTTAGTACTTTGCTTTGCTCAAGCTCAGCTCGAGCTCGTTGGTGAACAAGCAAAGCTCGGTTTGACTCTAGCTCGTTAAGAGCATGACACGAGAGGCTCGCTTTTAAACGCTCACTCAATAACATCTTGTTAGGGATAGTTTAGGGAATCATTAAGGTCTCGTTAAGGGCTCGATTTGCTTTATTTTTGAACTTAAAATTCATATGTAATATTCCCTCTATCCTATAAAAGTTATAAAATTTTCAAAATATCATTATTCAACACATATTTTGATAGATTTTTAATTAAGAGAATACAATGATATAGATAAGGATCTGTTTGTCTCGGCTTAAAGTTGATCAAAATCAATTTTAAATTATTTTATAAAGTTAGGGGGGTGTTTAGGCACTCAATTACTGTAATTTTAAATAGCTATTCTGCTTAAAATCATAAACTACAGAAAACTGTTTTTCTCAATGACGGAGAAATCAAAACTGTGTTTGACCAATTAATTCAATAGTGTCTACGAAGGGGGGAGAGCTCTCTTCCTCTTCGGTGATTTTTCGGCGAGGGCTCATTTTGACTATGGGGCGTGGTAGACCTAAAAAACAACCGGGGATTAGCATCACAGACATGATTTTTGGGGATGATTTGCGTGGTAGAGTTAGGGTTTTGAGTGGTGGTGACCTGATGTTGGATGAGAGCCGTTTATGTGGATGGGCATCCAATGAGTCGTCGAACGTTTAAGAAGTGAGTGCGAAGGTGACCGATGTTGAACCGAGGGTGAGAATAGTTTAGGTTGAACCGAAGGAGATGACGCTTGGTGTTGAGTCGAAGAGGGTTTGGGCTGATAAATGTGTTTTGGAGGATGATGCAGGTGATGAAATTATGGCTCCAGCTGTGGTTGAGTGTTCCTATCCTGATGTTACTCGGGGATCCCGTTGTAGTACGAACCATTCGAATCGTAGCTTTGAGAGTGGTCATCGTTTATCTTATGTTAATCGTCGAGATAAATGTATTCAGAACACTCCGGATGAAGTGGAGGAGGAGTGTAGATATTGGGCTCATTCTTTGGTAGGATATGATTTGGGGGAAGACGTTCCATTCACTACCATGGAAGAGTTTGTTCATAAATTCTGGAACCATGTTGCTAGACCTGGTATTCACTTGCATCAAAAAGGGTTCTTCGTGTTTAGCTGACACACATGATTGTGTAACTGTTCTGGACTCCTCTTGCTTTTTCAATGGTAAGCCTTTGGTGTTAAGGTAGTAGACTCCTCAGTTCAAGGCAGAGAGGGAGATAGTTGATCGGGTGTCTGTTTGGATTCACTTGGTTGATCTTGATTTGGAGTTCTAGAGTAAGAAGATTCTTGATAAATTAGCAAGCAAGGTCGGGTACCATATTCGTATTGATCAGCTTACTGCTGATAAAGAGCGCATCTCTTTTACCGGACGTCACTCAAGATGTTATCGAAGAGTTTGAGTTTTTTGGGCCTTCCGAAGAATGTGTTAAACAAAGGGTTGAATATAAGTGGCTTCCGGTCAAGTGTCATACGTGTAAAAAACGGGGGCATAAGATACAACATTGTAGATCTAAACCGAGTATAAAGCAGGTGTGGGTGGTCAAAGGGACAAAAGAGGTGAAGGATGAGCATAGGGCCGTGGTGAAGGAGGTTCCTATTGTGCAGGTTTCTGATATGTCATTGAAAGTCATTGACACTGTGGCTTTATAGATGAGGGATGAAAAACTTCAAGTGTGACTGTTAGAAATGAGCATGTTGCCTCCTCTCTAATGGTAATCTCTCCTAGTCGTTTTTCTGCACTCAATGTACTATCTGAGGGAGGTGGTTGTTCAGGGTTGGTGCCATGGATTATTCTGGCACTGTTACTTGATGTTTGCTTCATAGAATATAGGGGCCTTAATAGGCCAAAAAAACATAATGCAATAAAGCTCTTGGTAGCTAAGAATTACATAGAAGTTTTTGGCATTGTTGAGACTACGGTTAAGGCCAGTAAATTCTCTAATGTTTTTCGTCCATGCTTTAAAGTCTGGGGGTGGCTGAATAATTATTATTTTTCTTCAAATGGCCGTATTTGGTGTGCTTGGAATAAGCTCAAGTGGGATTTATCTTACTTGGGTGAGCCAACCCAGATCTTGCATTGCAAGTGTAGGAGCCTTATTTCTTCTGATTCCTTGATCATTTCTTTTATCTATGGTTGGAATACCAAGAGAAAAAGACTCAAAGTCTGGAAGGAGATTATTGATTTTGGTGCTGGTGGTGTAGATCCATGGCTTCTCATGGGGGACTTTAATGTCTTTGTTTCTGAAGAGGAGAAGATAGGCTATGAGGGTGTGGATACCTCTCCATGCTCTGATATGATGGAATGCTTGATTGATGCTAGTTTATTAGATTTACTTGGTACAATCATCAAGGGGAGTAGTCTTGAATGAAGGCTAAACTTGATAGGGCTTTGGGCAATGTCTCCTTCTTTGATACCTTTCCAAGAACTGAAGCTTATTTTCCTTAATCTGATATATCAGATCACAACCTTTTCATTCTTTCAGATTCCTTAATCTATGGGTTAAGGACCTGAAATTCCTTGATGTGGTCAAAATAGTTTGGTCCATAAGGGTGCATGACTGTGCTGTGTACAGGATTGTTCAAAAATTATCCATGCTAAAAAATTATTTGAAACAGCTGCACAGATCTTCTTGGAATAAGCTTCTTGATCGTTTGAAGGAGGCCAGAGAACAGCTTCAGCGTGCTCAGTCTGCCCTGTCTAATACATTCTTTGAAGAAGGGAGATCTTTAATGCTGAAGTTGGTTGATGATATTAAAACCTTAGCTACAGCTGAGGACTTTCTCAAACAACAGACTAAATCTCTCTGGATTGCAAATGTGGATCGAAGTAATAGATATTTCTATGCTTTGATCAAGGCTAGAAGAAGGAGTATGGTCACTAGCATTCAATTGGAGGATGGCAGTAGAGCTTGTAGTCCTGTTGATATGCAAAATGCATTTTTGGGGTTCTATCAGAGGCTATTTGGTTGTTTTCCTAGCCCTACTGAAGGTGTTAAACCTGAGATTATTGTCCATGGTCCTATTCTTTCCCCCGAATAGGCCTCCCTTTTGATTGACTTTTCTCCTGAGGAAATTAAATCAGCTTTTTTCACTATAGATGATCAAAAAGCCCCTGGCCCTGATGGATATACAGCGTGCTTCCTCAAGAAATACTGGTGTATTATACAAGATGACATGATTGAGGACGTGTCTGATTTTTTTGATAGAGGGAAGATGCTTCATCAGTTCAATGCAACACTTGTAAATCTCTTCCTTGAGTCTGACCATGCTGCGGTGTGTCTGATTATAGGCCTATTTCTTGCTGTTCTGTCCTGTATAAAGCCCTATCTAAGCTTATTTGTACGAGATTAGAGAGTATCCTCCCCTTTCTTGTCCATGATTCCCAGGCTGCTTTTGTCAAAGGAAGAAATATTGTTGATGATGTTATGCTGTACCAAGAGCTTATTCATGGCTATGACAGAAAGCATATCTCCCCTCGTTGCATGCTTACCTTCAAAAAGCCTATAATTCTGTGGTCTGGTGCTTCTTACATGATGTCCTGCAACACCTAGGTTCCCCCCTAAATTTGTACATTGGATCATGGTATGCCTTTATACTTCTTCTTTCTCTCTTCTTGTGAATGGAAGTATATGTGGCTATTTCAAGGGTGCTAAAGGGTTGAGATGGATGATCCCATGGCTCCTTATATATTTCTCTTAGTTATGAAGTATTTTTCTCGGGCTACGAGATTAATGGGTCTTTCCCCTGGCTTTGACTACCACCCTAAGTGTAAAAGAGTGTAGATTGTACAGTTGTCGTTTGTTGATAATTTGATTATTTTTTCCAAGGGTAATATAAGTTCTATTGCTAGTATTCAGAATATGCTTGAGCATTTACTAGCGGCCTCTGGTCTGAGAATGAACAAGGGGAAAACTGCTCTCTTTTCTGGTGGTCTTTCTTATAATAACAGTTCAAAACTTGCAAATATCCTGGGATATAAACTTAGCTCTTGGTCTGTTCGTTATCTTGGAATATCTCTTTCCTCTAAAATGCTAAGTATTAGTCAGTATAAGCCCTTGATAGATGGAATTCTGAGCAGAATTATGAGCTGGGAGGCCAAACTATTGAGCTATGCAGGGAGATGCTATGCAGGGAGATGGCTTCTAATCAAGTTTATCTTGGTGAGCATTCAAGTGTATTGGAGTCAAATGCTTCCTCTCCCTGTTGGTGTTCTTGAGGAAATTGAATGCATTCTTCGTTCTTATCTCTAGACTGGCAATGCTCTTAATAAACAAGGGCCTTAGCCTCCTGGTACCAAATCTATCAGCCTCTTAAGAGTGGAGGATTGGGTATTTGGCACCTTCTACACTGGAATGAAGCTCTTTTATGCAAGCAAATTGGGCTATTCGGATGAAGTTAAATATATTATGGGTCCGCTAGGTTCACGCTTATCACTTAAAACAGGTTTTCTTGCAGCATTGTCGTGCGAAACTGATGGACTCTTGGCTATGGAAAGCTTTAATGCGCATCAAGGATAGGCATTTTGTTACCATCTCTTCTTCCCTTCTTTTCCATGTCAAGGAGATATATGAAATGATCCATGGTAAATCTGAGATGGTGAAATGGTATAAACTTGTATGGTCTTCAGCTGCTTAGCCGAGGCATAAATTTATTTTCTGATTGGCTACTCTTAATAGAATACGCACAAGGGAATGGCTGTGCAAGAAAGGTATTATCTACGTTGATTCTTGTGGTCTTTGCAATCAAGGAGTGGAGTCTCGTGACCATCTTATTTGTTTCTTGTGACCTCTCAAGAAAAATCCTGTCTGACCTGCTGGCTCATATGAATATGGGGTGTTATCGAGCTGTTTGGTGGGATAGTTGGCTTAACTAGTTTGTTAAGATGACTCGGGGTAAGACAAGGGTGGCTTGTATGCGTGGAAAGCTCTTGATTGCCTATGTTTACGGAGTCTGGAGAGCTAGGAATGTCGAGCTGTTTCGAGCTGAATGTATAGCTCCTTCCAATGTCTTGCTAGTTTAATAGATTTTGATCCCTACTTTTTGCTGCCTTGTATGGCTAGTCTGCTGTAAGGTTATGGTTTGATGTAATATGACTATTGTAAGATGTCATGGGTGACTCTTAGAAACAAATTTAACCATTCATTGAACTTGTCTTTGACCAAAAAAAAAAATAACTTTAAATCATTCTTCTATCAAACACCAAACTAATTATTATAAATTTATAATCAGTTATAACTTATCATTATCAACCATAAACATCTATAAGTATTTTTTATTAGCCCTGCCAAAACGGGCCTAAAAAGAAAGGGGGTGCAAGGTTGAATATGCTATCTAAAATTTTTTCAGGTTCTTAGTATGGAGTCTTGTGCATTACGAACTTACTCAATTAGTCTACGATAGAGATTTATATCTCTGTTTCGTTTTTCTTGTGATTGTGAAATAAATCTATGAGTTCTACATATGAAAGTAGTAAGAACATTAGTCTTGTATACTGTGGACAAACGAAGTCTTGTACACTACTACGGCTAACGAAATTAGTTTTTTTTATAGAGATTTATGTCTCTTTTTTGTTTTCCTTGTGATTGTGAAGTAAATCTAACAGTTCAAAATATGAAAGCAGTAAAGAACTTAGTGACTTATACTGGTTCACATAATATTATCAAATTGATCAATTAGGCTTAGTCTAATCTTCCCTTGACGACCAATGTAGTAGTCAAAGTCAAGAGATAGTTCACCATCTGATTATTTCATGCTTACAATAAAACTTATACAAGCACCCTCTGTATTTGCTAAGAACAATCAAAGACACTCCTTGCATGGATTCAACCTCATGTACTGTAATAGATTTTTTGATACAGGATAGTGAATGTCTTCCTTTATGTCTTTGATTTGGCACAGTGAACAATTGCACGCTGTTTACTAATAATTTTCTTCTCTCTCCTCATAATCGATAATCTTCTTTATTTGAAAAGGATCCTCATTTATAGACAAAGGGATCATGCAACCTGTGACAACATTTGTTGATGTGACAGCTGGATTTTTGTCCTCTGCAAATCTGTTGTGAAGTTGACATGGGATACTCTCTGTTAGGATGCATGCGCAATCCCTCCAATTATATAGAAATTGATGAACAAAACTCTAAATTAGGTTATATCCATAGTCATCTACTTAGGCTTAAAACTAGGGCAGTCAATGCAGTCTAGGACATGCACAGTAGTGCAACAGAAGATCACAGATGGGAAATCAGTGATGACCACGAGATGCATTCGATGTTGAAAGTTTAAGGTAAGCAAGATAAGATAGATATGGATAGCAAAATAATCAGAAATCGATCAAAAAGAGGACCCAATACTCCAGGATTAAGAATAAGTCACAGAGCATAACATTTTGCATTCAACAGAGTTGGCTTGCAATAGAGACAGGAGCGTAGCAGACTGGGAATGCAACAAGACTGACTTGTGAAGGATGAAGGATCAAAGTAATGGTCAAATCAATGGTTCAAGGTTTCTAATTAGTACTAGGTTGGAGACTGTGTGAGAGTCCCTGTCAACATCATAAA
>JAOVYX010003903.1:0-10641 GCA_035668315.1 Drosera spatulata
CTTATTAACACGAATAAGTAATAAGCAATCAAATTGTGATTATCATTAAGCATGACATAACCACCCAACATGATCATCAATATCCAAACAAGAATGTAATAGAAATATTCATCTCCCATTATCACACATAGCTTAACACCCTATGACATCAACCTAACAAAGATTAACGTTATATCATATTCATATTTATGTGTACATAAGATAACCACACAAGAATGAATTATCCTATGTTTTACTACAATCATCAACCAAACAAGAATGATTGATTGGTAACATACATCATTAACATACTTAGATGGTCAATCCAACTATGATTAATGAGTAATTGTGAATATCTTCAACACATGAAAATAATATCATAAATTACGAACATAAATGTAAAGAAGTTCAATAAACAGGCGACATAAAATCCATGACCGAGATTCAATCACAAAATCATACTAAAGTTCTAAGCTAAAATCCTCATAACGAGTAATAAACAATACATTGAAAGACCAATGAAAGTCATTGCGAATTACAACGAATAAAAGAAAGAGATACAAAACCCTAAATCAATGATGATTGGTCTAGATGATGATCGAACGATGATCTCTTCAACGGTGGAAGCATAGCATCGCGTAGATCTTATTCTCCCTTGATGTACCTCTTGGTGAACTTCGTGGAGAACGTCGTTCCGGAGAGTGACACCGGCCTTCCTCTCTGAAAGCTGGTGTAAAACTGATGGATTTTTTTTTTTTTTTTTTTTTGAAAGATCATGGGTATTTAGAGGGAAAGGTAATATACCTAATTTTCCTAAAATCTCTTATTTTGAAAAACGATAAGGATTGCAAATCAGTCACACAGCATGACCGTACTTCAGGCCCTCAGCCCGTGCTTCAGTAGGCACGCCCCAAGCTAGCTCTGGCACGACCTGTGCTGAACAAGGTACAGAAATCCATCAAACACGGCTCTGCTTCAAACACACGGTTGTGGCTGGCTTCAATTCAATATCCTTCATCGTTTTAGCTCCAAACAAGCTCAAACACGTCCAAAATAACATGTAATCATCGAACGACTCAAAAAATATGTACGAAACTCTTCATAAGCAACACACCATCCAGAAATACTTCAAACTCTTCACATCTACAATGAAAACACCAAATTCAACAGTAACAACACTCTAAATGACAAAAGAAACTAAAACAACACAAACTGACAATAAAACTGACACAAACAAGGACCTTTGACTAAGAAAAAGATGCATTTTTACAGGCACATCAAACTCGAAAAAACCAAGTGTTTTCTTGTTTTCTTTTGCTTGGGGACAAGAAAACACAAACCAAGTGTTTTCTTGTCCCCAAGCAAAAGAAAGCACACAAGAAAGACCAAGAACAATAAAAAAGTGTCATAACACACGTTTTATGTAAGCCAGTTCAGCTTTCCCTTTCACCGCTCTTCCATGAGTTCATTTTCGTACCATTAAGCGATCATCTAACAAGGCACCACTCGTTGCGAATAAGAACGAGAAAAGTTTTGACCCACATAATACAACAAGCCCAATCGCGAACATAGTCATATACACTCCTTTATTTTCTAAGTAGCAATATGTATCAAAATCCAAGTTGGGCTCGACAAGCAAAAACAAGAAACGATGAAAGTAGGCCGGCTATTTGGTCAATGTGGAGTTCGGTAAAAATGAAAGGGTAGGAAACATGTATTTAGTAAAGCAATGATCATAAACCATTTCTCATTTACCCTCATTGCATTACGCTTTGATACTAAACACCACAAACGTAACAAATATACCACGACTCAAGCAAAATTCACCCCTTTTTGTGGTCATGACTTTTTTTGCTTTTTTTTTATACCTTTTTTTTTTTAATTTTTCGGCTTTCTTTTTTTTAAAGCCTTTTCTTTTCCTTTTTTTTTGTTTTATATGACAAAACCTTGCAATAATTTACAACTTTTTGTACTAAACATCACATTACATAACCAATCCATTATACTTTGACATGACACACACCAAATTCCAAGACCATACTTGACTCAATAGATACACAAGGCTCAAATAAGGTTCTTTGTGGAGTTGAACAATTATATGTGAAAAATCACGAATATTGTCAAACTATAAGTCACAAGAACATAAATCCGAACAAGTGTCAATAAAAAGTCAAGGGAATAGCAATAAGGATAAATATGTTGGTAAAGGAAGGTCGATGGGTAAAGGTGACAGAGAATGGTAAAAATGATTCTGATGCACATACTACCTCATTTTATCATGAATACGCATATCTAGCCACGTTCTATCAATTTGCATTATAAGGCTATTGCACAACCGTTCACCTTACATCCCATGTTTAAATTCTTTCCCCCCATACGTGCCTTTGCAATGGATTCTAACCTAATGATACTTCGGATAGAATTCTATCATGCAACGGAGCGGGTTTTCATCTTAGGTCATCCTAATTTCTAGTATGACACTTATCTTATTTTCTATTTTGAGTCTAAACACCTTACATAGCTCCTAAAAATTCTCGTGTAAATCCTTTCAATTGAACAAAATTGCTTTTACCACGTTTTTTAATAATTTTTCAGGTTTTTTTTACTCAATAAAACACGAAAAAATAATACAACATGACAGTATGACACAACTAAAACAACATAACTCACTCAATAAATAAGGACTAACATAACAATATAATATAGACCATAGTTTAAAGCAGACAAATACTACATAACTTCAGTTTTCAGTTCTCCTCCCCCAAACCAGAATTATGCATTGTCCTTAATGTTAAGATAGTGAAATAAAAACATAGGACAATACTCACAAAGCGGTATCACTACTGAGGGTGTGAAGGTGGCGTGTGATGTCCCTGTTGCTTGTACCAACACTTACGGCGCAGCTGGATTCTCTCATTTCCGCAGAACTTAAGAACATATGCCTCTGCCTCCTTGTCGTAGTCAAATTTCTCAGTCGAGATCAAATAGGCAAGATTAATGGAAGGGGCATCTCCATGTATCGGGCTGAGCTTAGACAGATCCATCCCAACGGCCTCAACTATCGAAGTGATAAGGCCACCAAAAACAATACGTCCGGTCCCGAGTCTGGCATGCCAGCTCCAATGCCGAACCATGTGTGAAGCGATGTCAATCCTGGTCTTCTTCGTTCACAGGGCCCATAGAAATAGGCATTCATCCTTAGGGATGTTACCGGGTGTCTCGTATTGACCAAACACTGTGAACGCCAGAAACCTATGCACATACCAAAATGCTGGATGCTGGGTTATGCACCACAGAGACCTTAGCTGTCCGGAACACGACCTTGTGCAACCCAGTCAAATTGAGCCAAGACTTTCCCACATCCTACTGAAAATCCTTCAGGTACTTTAGATATATGTCGATCTTTAATTGATAGACAATGTTCACCCAAGATATCGGCTTCTCGTAATCCACTCCACTCAAACAGAAGTGCATTTTCTTTACATCGTCGGTTGACTTGTTGCTAGCTCGTGCAAGCTCCAAAGTATTCAGGAACTCATAGCATACTCGCTCATACACTCTCCATCAGTTAAAAGCAAATGTCGTCATGGACAACCCTTTCAATAGGATATCCATATCATTCTTCAATCCAACAGTCTCGAGGGTGTCATCTTGTAGTGGGCCCATGAGACGGAACCTCTTCTTGAGCCTCTTATAGACCTGCTCTTAAGTTCCAGTCTCAAAAACTAACCCGTGAGCGTTATGTTCTCCGGACGGAGGATCGTCTATTTCAATCTCATTTGTACGTCTAGAGTATGAGCTACTACCTCGGAAAAATTTCTTTAGAGGCATCTGCAAAAATAACACCCAAATAGCAAGAGAAAACTCAATACTTCGTGTGTATATATATATATCTCCAAGAGTCGAGACATACTCTCGACCCCTACATCATGCATCAAACATCCTTCTTCAACATAAACCATTCTCCATACATTCATCTCCATCATAAATCAACCACACAAGCCACAAACCATCAAACATACACGAATCTAAACAATACATAACATGATCATCATCGCCACGCATACGAAAAATTGCAAAAATTCACCAATTCAGTTTCAAGCTCAAAATACCATGAACCTAGCATCCACACATCATCCCTAAGCATAATGTAGCACAAATCAATCATCTAACATGAAGAATTCAATCAAAATTAAAAATTCATGATTCGATCAAAACCCTAAAACCCTAAATCCCCCAAACCACACCAAATCATGCAATCCATATATCAATATGCTCGTTACTTCATGGGGAATCCATTTCAAGCATCACATTGTGCATTGGAAGTGATTTAAGTGATGAAATTTGAGAAATTTTGAATTTACCTTCGGAGGAGTTTGGGATGATTTCGATGAATTCGTGTCGAGATTGATGAATCAGATGATGGACGAATTGACTAGTTTCTTATGTTATATATCCTTCTCTTTAATCAATCCAGGATACTTTTGTTAAAAAGCCTTCTCATATATCTAGCACAAAGAAGAAACAAACTACACCAGCAGTGAGATCACCCGTTGTGTCTACCCCCAAGCCGCAGAAGTCAGCTGTGGCAGGCTTTGAGAACAATAAGTATCCAGAATATGTGTACAGGCTTGACAAGGCCCTCTATGGATTGAAATAAGCTCCAAGAGCTTGGTATGAAACCTTGTCAAGTTTTCTCATTGATCACGGCTTTAAGAGAGGAAAAGTAGACACAATCCTTTTCATCAAACATGACAAGGATCATATTTTATTGGTCCAAATTTATGTTGATGACATCATTTTTGGAATTACTGATGAGAAATAAACTATTATGTATTCTATTTAAACTAAACGTTTTTGCTCTACGTACAATTAACCATGTAATTTATCACGTTTTCTTATTCAAATATTGTATTTTAATAGTTGCTTGAGGTATACGGATTGACACGATGCAACAAATACGTTGAATTTGTAATTATCTTAATTTGATGTAATGATTTTAAACTTATAATTGTAACATGATGGATTTTTTCTGTCGCTGAATATTTCCGTCGTAAAAGTGCTTTTTTTTTTTTGTAGTGGTCATATAAGTATTTTCAAAACACGAGGTTGACGCATAGCATAGATTGGTGTTACGATCAGGACTGTTAATTGTAACACAAACAATAACAAGTGCGTAAAATAAATGAGACAAAGATTTATGTGGAAACCCTTGTGTGAGAAAATCACGGAGAGTTCTGTTTTTTCTTTCTGTAACACCATTTTGTTGTGGTGTTCTAGGTGCAGATCAAATTCGATAAATTAATAAAAACTTTTCACTTGAAATGCATTGAAATGCGTAAGAAAATTTTAGGATTATAATTATCTTAATTTGGGGTAATGATTTCAAACTTTAACATGTAACATGATTACTTTATATGTCAAAATCATTTATTGATTTTTTCTGAATACTATGCGGCGGATTCCGTCGTAAATACACCATTGTGTTTGAGTCGGATTGTCTGCATCTAATCTCAAAGCGGGTCTTACGCCCTCGATTATATCTGAATCCAGCAAGCTGCAAAATATGGGAAACACAGCACAACAAGAAGTGCTCGCATGAAATAGGAGAAGTATACTAAAACTGATGCATATGATTTAATCACTAATTCCAGAATATTTTAACACCCCAGGTTGAACCACCTGTAAAACCTTGTGATCTACATTATTTCCTTTCACTGTGCTTTCCTTTTTGTCTTACATTTCCTGTTCTGTTTCCCTTATTTATATTGACAGGATAGGCACAGAGCATGAGAAGTTTGGTTTTGAGATTAATACATTGCGTCCGATGAAGTATGAGCAAATAGCAGACTTGTTGAATGGTATTGCAGAGAGATTCGATTGGGATAAGATAATGGAGGGTGAGAATGGTTCCTGTGGAATTATCCTCTATCCAAGCTGAATATTACCGTGCAATGTTGACAAAGAATTATCAGATTTTAAGGAACATAGGGAAAGGAGTTCCTCAGCAATCAATGCTCAACATTGTTATGCAGTTGAGGAAGGTTTGCAACCATCCTTATCTAATACCAGGCACGGAACCTGATTCTGGATCCATAGAGTTCCTTCAAGAAATGCGGATTAAGGCTTCAGCCAAATTGACTTTGCTAACCTGAAAAACTTCATCCCTGGCGCGTTGCTGCCATTCCTGATGTTGGCTCAACAAAATCATTGTCCAAGCAAGGAAAGATGAGATAGCTTCCTCTCCAGCCATGTAGAAAAGCTTGACCTCTTCCACCACATCATCTATTGACATGCCCTTGGAAATTCCACTTCCTTTTGATTCCTTGACTTCTTTCGCATTAGACTCCAACAGTATCCCCAACAGATCCGGTTTGCTCTCTTTATTTGATTTTCTTTGCTGAGGAATTATGTGAGATTTGGTCCAATAAAAATGGCCGACAATGAGAAGATTATAGTGGGATATACCAGTGTGGATACATGACTATTATGAACATATACATGGACACTTGGAATCTTAGATGACTTCCCAAAAGTGAAAAAAGAATATAGGATTACACATCTTGTGGGATAGTACATGTTTGGTTTCACAAGAAACTTGTGCTCCCATGATAGTACAAGCGCTAAAGAGGAAGTCAAAGCGACGTCTATGACATAAATTCAAATAGAACTAAAGTGGATAGTTCAAAGACAAGGTCCCATGGGTGAGTCCAGTCCAGTCTCCAGTGCAGTGCAGTGATTGAGTGAGTGAGTTGAGTTGTCAATGAGCAGCTAGCTAGCAGCTGATTCACTCAAAGAAACTGTTTATCAGCATTCAACAACAGTACAAACAGTAGAAGAAGAAGAGAGCTGTTGAATGAATTGATACGTATGGGTTCTTCTGTGATGTTGCCATGGTTGGTGATAGGTGTCTTCAATGCTTTCATGAATTATGATGAGAAGGAAGGTTATAACGGGGTACATGTAGAGCCATGTCTAGAGATGGCTGGTTGTTGTGAGGATTTGGGGTTTGAAGATTTGCGTAGCAATGGTTGCTTCTTCGCTTGACAACCAACTGGGAGGTCAATCATGGGTATTTTTTGCCTTTTCATGTGTGTCTGAGTTTATTGAGCACATTTAAAGGCTGTTTTCGTTGTTTCTCGAGTTTTCAAGTTATTTGAGGTTATTTTATGATGTTTTTTCTACTTTTCATTCGTTTTTTTGCATTTCGAGATCATTTCATGGCTCTTTTCATCATTTCTTGAATACATAACATAAAACAGAAAATACTCTAAGCAAACACCCCGGCTGAAATTGATCCGGTACCACTAGTACCACCTTGAACTTCACACAAACAAGCTATGCACTCAGATTTGCACATATTTAATGAAAAATCCACCAACATATGCTAGTTGATCAACCAAAGCTAAGGCACACGAATTGTCAGACACGTCACGGTATTTCAAAACATCACTACTAATTCTCGATCTTCGCAGGCTGTTCATCAACTTGATGATGCAGATGAAGTCCTAAATGAGCGTGCTGTGATTGTCATGGCTCGCATGAGCGCTAAACTTACCGGGCGTGACTTTCCCAGCTACTCAGCATCAGCTGGATCTGGCTCTAGACAGTGCACAGCAGACAGCATCAACCTCTTATCGGGAGATGCCCGTGAAGTGGAACATGGTTTATCTGTTAAAGTACAGGTTCAGAAGCTGATTGATCAAGCTACCTCAGCTGAAAATTTGTGTCAAAGCTATATCGGGTATGATTTCTCCTCTGTCCCTTGTACCAATATACTAGGGTTTTGGATCCAAGCTCAACTGTTCATGCTATGAACCGCATTTTGCCCATAAATCAGGGATCCGACTGCACTCGTATACGGCACTGAGGTCATACTCCTCACCTCGTCCTCAGTCTTCGGTGAGAGCTTCAAAGATAGCTTGAAGTACGCTGTCAAGGGAGTAGAAACGGGTTTGGCATCTTTCATGCCAAATCGGTCAAGAACTTTCTCAATATATTTCTTCTGACTCAAGATAAAGACTCCATGCTTCCTATCCCGCTCGATCTCCATGCCCAAAATCTTCTTTGCTAGGCCGAGATCCTTCATTTCAGCTCATTTCAATGGTCTTTTCGTAATTTTCAAGTTATTTGAGGTTCTTTTATGGTGTTTTTAGTCTTTTCATGTGTTTTTGAGTGTTTTAACGTCATTTAAAGGCTGTTTTCTTTGTTTCTTGTGTTTTCAATTGAGGTTGTTTTGTTGTGTTTTTAGCCCCTTTCATGTGTTTTTGAGTGTTTTGAGCACATTTTAAATCTCTTTTCGTTGTTTCTTGAGTTTCAAGTTATAAATAATGTCAGGAAAAATAAACGAAACAAATGAAAGAAAGTAAATAACATCACGGCATCAGTGATTTACATGGTTCATCTTGCTACTGAAGTAATATTCATGGAAAATCCGACAGATATTTTCATTATCTAGGCAAATATAACAACAAGAAAATTCATCATTTGTTCACTAATTATGTGACATTCGCAACTACATCTATCAAAAAATAATACTACTCATAAATATTATTGCAACGTGATAAATAAAACACTCTAAAACGCTTGAAAAGGCTAAAAACACCATGAGAACAACTCCATTCACTTCAAAACGCAGAAAAACGAATGAAAAGTGATAAAAACATCATAAAACAATCTCAAATAACTTGAAAACTCAAGAAACAACGAAAAGTGCCTTGAAAGGATCTCAAAACACTCAAAAACACATGAGATTTGAGGTTCTTATGGAGTTTTTAGCCTTTTAATGTGTTTTAAACTCATTTCAAGGCTCTTTTGATAGATGCTTGCGTTTTCAAGTTGTTTAAGCTTGTTTTATGGTGTTTTTAACCGTTTTAATGTCATTTCATGGCCCTTTTGATAGATTCTTGCATTTTCAAGTTCACAAGCATGGCACGTATGAAGTTAAGTTAACAAAGAGAAACTCCAGAGGATTAAAAAGCATGAGTGGTCACTAGGTTCAAAGAAGCCTAGGCCATAAGTACTGACTATGTAGAAAGATGAAAACATTCCAGATCAATATCTCGCAAAGAACTACAATATATTCCGAATGGACTAATAAAGGCACAACCCAAATACCCAAAGCAATATAGACAACGATAGGCCCAGTTAAGGTGTGTTTTCTCAATACTCTTCGAAAAAAGATCCACAAAATTAAACCATTTTGACTTTTTCCCTCGACATGTCTGCTCCTACCTCTTTCGGGATAAAAGTCAGGAGTACTTCAAACAATCTCTGTGTCCTATATGCATCTGGTCCTTCTTAAACCTTATCCACGTCGGAATTATTTGAATTATTCTTTTGTCTCATGAAAAACATAATAATTATCACGTAGATAATAACATTGATCGTGTTATGAATGATCCGTCCAAAGCTTATAAGTTAGGCTATCACATTCACCTTTATTGACATCCTAAACTAGTATGAATGATTATGAATACTATTTTTTACTAACACCTTAGAATTCCTTGCATAAGGAAAAATGAGAGTGAACTTCCATCAGAAATAAATAAAGCTATACTTAGCCAATAACTTATAACTCCAAGGAGCTCCATGTGAACTATGAGACATATTCTCCTGTAATGCGTATAAACTCTGTATATGTAGATCTGGAATTATATCAGATGGATGTGAAGACTGCATTTCTTAATGAGGAGCTTAAAGGGGAGATCTATATGACCCAGCCTTCGCGTTTCGAGGCCAGTAGGAGCCAGCACAACAAGCTCTGCCGCTTAGAGCGTTCCATTTATGGACTCAAGTAGTCTTGTACACAATGGTATCTTCGTTTCCATCGAGTTACACTTGAGACAAAGTTCATGGTCGTTTACTACATTTGTGAAGCGCTACAAGAGGAGTTTCGAAGGACACATTGTCCTCGAGTAGAAAGGGGTCTTCCTCAGTAGAGAGACGTGAAATTGCTGAATTGAAGGAGAGCAATGCGGCAATGGCATCACGTCTTGGCCAGCTTTGGTCGAGCGTCTCTCGCAGCAGCTCACTCAATGCGGGGGCAACCCGCTTGATCGAGTTCTTTTTATGGTGTTTTTAACCTGTCAAGTGTTTTTGAGTGTTTTAAACTCATTTCAATGTTCTTTTTTGTAATTTTCAAATTATTTGAGGTTGTTTTATGGTGTTTTTAGACTTTCATGTGTTTTTCAGTGTTTTAAGGTCATTTAAAGATGACGATGTTACGGTGTGTGTATTTCGTTTTCGTGATTTAAGAAGGAATCGGATCTTGTGTTTTCACGTGTGCCACCTCCTTGCTGCCAATATTGTGGATCAAGAATTAAAGGTTTTTCCAGTTTGAGATTAAATGGTAGGAAAGGAAGGGACAATTAACTTAAGCGTTTTCGAACTCTACACCAACATTCAGTTGCAATACTCGAACTCAAGATCTTAATTTCTAGAAATGCCATGGAATAGAAGGTGTTAATTGGTTGACAAAACTCTATAATGGAAGTTTGATAGATAAAAAGATTGCTGATGAGTGGAGAAGGAGTATTTTTTATTCTCATATATAAAAACACAGTAGATGTTTAAAACTGCTCCAATGACGGATGACTGAATCTGCTATGTGGTGTAAGCAAATTCTTCTTATAATCAAACTCCATGCCAACCCTAAGGTCG
>JAOVYX010003904.1:0-10641 GCA_035668315.1 Drosera spatulata
ACACCAAAGCTAGGCAACCGTGAGACAAGACAGATACACTTGTCGGCATAAGAGTTACTTGGAATACGATAAGCTTCGAGAATATCAACTTCGACAGGATCCCGAAAAGCAATACAACTAACATAAATTTTGGAACCATCACCCTCTGCAACAAACGGATAAACCAAGAAATTTCGGATACGAGTCAATAGTCATGACATAAAGGAGAGTTGGAGGGGGAGATAGAAGCAACCATAACACTTGGTAACAGAACGCACTGACTTGGAGATTGCACAGGATGAAATGATCTTGGTAACAAAATGCACTCGCATGGAGATTGTGCAAGATGAAATGGTCATTACAATTTCAGCAGAATCACCAGTGAATATAAATAACATCCCTAGTGATACAGTACTTTATTTTCTTAAGGTGCACCATAGCATAATGTCTTAGCAGATTCACTATGAAAGGGAGATCCGAAATCACATGTTAAAGAGCCAGAGAAGACATTTATTCCTCCCCCCCCCCCCCCAAAAAAAAGGGAAAAAAGGAAAAAAAGAGCCAGATAAGACAGCAAGATGATGATGTCCTTCGACATTTGGTGCCAAAAAACTTGCATAGATGCCCTTGTGATACAGTTGCAACTTGCAACTCAGTTCGAATCAGCATTGCAATGTCAGTATCTTTTTATGGCCAGCTATCCTACTTGCCAATATGAAAATTTCCACTTTAATGACCATTAGGGTCATGAATTCGGTTTTGTTACTGATTCAGAAATTTTACAATTTCAGCTTTTAGACCTCTTATTCTGAACACAACAGCTCCAAGTTGAGTGGTCAATCTTTCCCTTAAATCCGATATTAATTTACATACCTAGCATTTGTTTCCCAAATATGAAAGAAGAGATGGCTCCAATTAATACCAATTTTGAAGGTCATCAAGTGTTACTATGTGTTGTTTAAACACGTATTTTGGGAGGTAAAGTTCTTCAAATTTCATAACCACTAAATCCCAAGGGATATCCTGATAAGTTCCCGCATTAAAAAGCCAAAAACTGCCAACGGACCCTCTCAAAGCCATCCCTACCTTCTTCCTGACTCTAGAACACGTCGATGAATAGAGAGAGAGAAAAGGAAAGAAAAGCAGAAGGAAACTTGAAATGCTATAGATCCCAAAATTTCAACCATACCAGTTAGAACGATAGGGTAGCTCCGAGGATGTGTAGATGGATCCTTAGAATCAAACCCTGACGGGTAGAACTCCACTCCTGCGGGTAGAACACACTGCATATGCAAGAACCAAAATGAGAATCAAACTTTCAACATATTTAACGCTGAGCGGAGTAAGAAAGCTATCTGTATGAACTAAATTTGCAGGAAGAAGCAGTGAGGGGAATCGCCGATCAGAAATAAGGTGAACGATTTAGACTTATGAAGAGTTCTCCTATGTGACAATGTGGCGATAGAAAAGCAACCAAAGGAAAGGCCACAGTACAATCCCCAGGAAACCGCCCCAAGACGCTTAGCAATGTTATAATACCATATAGCATTTGGTACAAAGATGTGTGTACAATTTGGTCCATGATGAGAAGTTAGGGTGCTTCTCGAGACAGACTGAAGTCTATCCAGAAAACCACACAAGTGGAACAAGAGCAAGACAAAAGTTCCATAAATCAGCAAAAAGATGACAATTCATTAATATTTTCTCGTCGGACTTAAATAGATACTGTCATATTTTTGCCCAATTGAGCTGCTACTTGTCAATCTTTACCTAATACAATTCTAGTCCTGTTTTCACTTTTTGGGAATCGGAGGGGTTACAGCTTGGATTGCGGTGTACTTATTCCACTCTGGAGTATGTCTGTACTTGTAGACCGACATTTTCAATCTAAACTGCTATAATTGCTTGAGTGATTGGTATGTTTGATTCTTTGAAAGCTTATGATTCTACAAAACCCATCAGCAATCTAGTGAACGAACGCAACAAAAAACACACAGCACTTCAAAATTCAAATTTCGATGAAAGCAATCAAGCAAGTGGTCACCTAATAGATTATACCCAAGCAAATGACTAATCCTCTACACATCGGCAATAACTACAAAACAGCTACACTAATTTCTATAGCAACACATTGGTTCATCAGATCAGCAAACAAGAAAACCTACTACAAACACGAACCGATTTGACATAGATCATTTCAACCTCACGACATGAATACAGCTTTTTCGCATCATCTTATTCAACAATTAGGATTAACCATAACTTCAACCCCACCCGTCCACTACCTCTTTCAGCTCAAATCCAACCATGCTCCACAATTCAGCCAAATCCACAAACATCAATCATCACACAACACCAACGCACACCAATCAAACCTCAAAACAGCTAATTAGAAACATAACACGACCGAAACGAGAGCGATACCGTGGGGAGCTGAGGCGGGGGCGGATGATAGAGCGTGTGATTGAAAGGAGGAAACTGATCGAACAGCGAAGGCAGGTAGCGAAACCCCGTCCCATGAAACCCTTTGTTCTCGTCCAGTGTCCGAATGTCGGGGCCGATCCCGCACACGATGAAGTACTCGAAGATCGGCGCCATTGATCAACACTCAGCCACCAATCGCAACAACAATTTGCCTCTCTTCTCCTCCATCGAGGAATGGCGTGTGATTTGGGATCGAAGAAGCAGTTGGGTGAGGGTGAAAGAGGGATTTGTAGTGTGAGGCGATGTTTGGGGAGGTTTGTGAGGATGGTTGAGATTTTGGGGGACGAATTTCTCGCAACGTTAACAAGAGTGACTGAATTGGGTTTCGATGTCAACAAAGGGTTGAACTGAAGTGGGGATCTGACGAGAGGGGGTTTTGTTTTGGTTTTCCCCATCGATTATGTCATGGAATACTTTTTTTGATAAAATGTCATAAGGATACTTGGATCTGAACGATGATGGTAACAAAATACATACGAGTAATCAATACACATAATGGGTTTTAGGATGTACGATGATAATATCATGTGTTGTTAAAAATTAATAAAATATAAAAATTTTAAATCATTAAAACAATAAAAGATGTTTTGATATTTTAAAAAAAATTCTCAGATAGGATATGTATTTATTCTGGGACATCAAAAAAAAAGTGTTGTATTAATTCTGAGTTGGAGGGAATTGATATGACGAGATATTGTATCAATTACTCTCTCCGTTTTATAATAAATATTACAATTCGTTTTTTATATTATTTAATACGTATTTTGAGAAACTTTATTATTCGTCGTAATATCACAAAAAAATTACGTAATTTATCGAAAATAAAATGTATAATTTAAACTATCATTAATATTTCATAATAATTTTATGAAAAAAATAATATTTGATATTTTCATAAAATAAATCAAAAATTTCCTAGATAAATTCTCAAATACAATCGTTGTAATATTTATTTTGGGACGAAGTAATAATGTTGCGACCTTGACAACAGCACATACATGCCCAGTTGGCAAGACAGATGGAACCTTCTCCAAGCATCAAACAAATACTCCTGATTTGTTCCCGTCGTCTAACCCTAATTGCTTTGTCCTGCTGTCTTTGTTTCGATTCGTAGTGATCCTTCTCAGAAGCTTAGTCCGTCTCTGTGGGGCTGAGATCTCGTTCATTTGTTTCCTTTTTGCGTGGATTTTTAGTATCTATCAACCAATCATGTTCATCGAATTCGTATTATGTATCCGAGATTAGGGAACCCTAGGAGAGTTGTAGACACCATCTATTGTCCATGTACGATCCATACTAGATTTGACCAACTGCCCATCCTATCTCACATAGTATTTGTTTCAGTAGGTCTTTTACAAATCCAAATTCTTACTGTATTATTGCTGGATTCATTGGTTGATAATGATTGTTGCATTTCGTCTAGAGTTAGTGTTTGAGTGAACAATTGAATGGTGTGGTTCTGGTGCTAATGTTAACCCCAATAAGCAGTTATACTGCAGTTTATCGGCATAAGCAAACAAGTGATATACTTAGGCTGCGATACTAAGCCCAGTGTGAAAATCTCTCGCTTCCAGAGAGTCATAGTTATTAGTGGGGGAAATTCTGTGTGTTCATACGAAGTTTGTTCTTGAACCAATCTTTGTAACTTGGAAGCTATGTTGTTAGACTATTGACATCCGTTTTCCTAACTACATTAGTGTTATCTAGTGATGGATTCCTCAATTTGTGGGAGAGTTGTATTGTATGTTGATGTAGTTTGTCTCTGCAGAACTGGGACACAAGATAGAACAATGTCTTCATCATTCCTTCCCATAACCACAAATCTGACAGTATACATCCTCTACCGTGTGCTTGAGAATCCAGCTTCCTCGCCAGATGCACTTCGCATCAAAGAACAAGCTATCACCAATCTGACAGAAATTCTCGGACAAGGAAGTGCAGAGGATCTGTGGATCCTGCTGACTAAATCAAGGCCGTTCTTTTCTTTGATTCCCAAGCCAAAAACTGCAAAAATTGTCCGTGGATTCATTGATGCCGTAGCTAAAATGCCAAACACATCTGACCTCCAAATCTCCATTTGCAAAGAAATAATACACTGGTGTCGAGCTCAGAGACGAACATTCCTTCGACTGCGGGTTGAAGCAAGGCTTGCTGCTCTTCTGATTGAAACCGAGGAATACTCTGAAGCGTTGTCTCTCCTTTCTTGTCTGATTAAGGAAGTTAGGCGACTAGATGACAAGCTTCTTCGTGTGGACTTGTAGTTGCTAGAGAGCAAGCTTCATTTCTTCCTGAGGAATCTCCCCAAGGCTAAGGCTTCGCTCACAGCCGCTAGAACGGCAGCCAATGCCATATATGTCCCTCCAGCTCAACAGGGCGCCATAGATTTGCAGAGCGGGATTCTACATGCAGAAGAGAAGGATTATAAGACCGCCTACAGCTATTTCTTCGAGGCTTTTGAGGCTTTCAATGCCCTAGAAGATCCCCGAGCATTGTATGGTATCAAATACATGCTCTTGTGCAAAATCACGGTGAGTCAAGCAGATGATGTAGAGGGAATCATATCATCCAAAGCCGGGCTCCAATACTTGGGGCCTGATCTTGATGCCATGAAGGCGGTGGCCGATGCTCACTCCAAGCGGTCTCTTAAGCTCTTTGAAGCCGCCCTTCAGAGTTATAAGGCCCAGCTGGAAGAAGACTCGATTGTTCATAGGCTCCTTTCGTCCCTGTACGATACCATGATGGAGCAGAACTTCATCAGGTTGATCGAGCCGTTCTCAAAGGTCCAGATTAAGCATGTTGCTGAGCTTATTGAGCTGCCTGTTGATATCGTCGAGAGGAAGTTGTCGCAGATGATCTTGGACAAGAAGTTTGCTGGAACTCTTGATCAAGGTGCAGGATGTTTAGTTGTTTTCGAGGATCCTACGGCGGATGATGTCTACCCAGCAACATTGGAGACCGTTTGCAACATTGGCAAAGTTGTCGACAGCCTCTTCGTGAGGTCTGTGAAGATCACTGCTTGATTGTTGCCGCATTGAGGTATTTCTCCTCTTGCGATTTTGTCTCGCGAACTGTGTTAGTTCATAGGTTTCCGATCATTGGTCTCAAATCAATATTGTAGGATCGCTTAAATATGGATCGTCGATGGTTGACAGAGATAGGTTTTGCGACCTTCAAAGCTGATTTTGCTTGACACTGCAATCGGTGGAACTTCGTTGCAGAACTTTTAAAACTGTGTAACCTTTTAGATTTGAAGCTTGTATGTTTTTATTTTTTTAATTTTTTGCAGGTCCTAATCTCATTTTTGAGTTGTGCTATTAGCTGCTGTCGTTTTAAAATTGTTCCAGCGCATTGTGATTGCTGGAGAATGCCATTGTGACAGGAAAGTAACAATATACTATTCCATGGAATATTACAATTCATATTTGGGGTTGATATGATTCACACGTCGTGGACCTTATATTTGGATTCTATTCCAGGAAATAATCCTTACACTTTATTCAAATTATAATATTTTGTTAGATGTATCATTCAAATTATAATTTTTTTTTAATAATTTTTTCATAAAAGTATCAAAATATTTACTTTATATTCTCTCCGTCATTACATGTGTTGATTTGACATAATTTATGAGGAATACATTGATTTTATTGTCTTTTATCTTTAAGTCCTTGTGAATGAGTGTAAATAATTGTGAGTGAATGGAAAGAGAAAAAATAATGAGTGAGAGGATAATGTGATATAAAATAAAGATAGTTTAAGATTTGAAATAATTACCTATTAGGCTATGTTTTCAATTTTTTTCACTGCATTTTTTTTCACATGGAAGACTACTAAAAAAATTTATCCTCAAACTATCCTTTCCTATCTCTATAAATATGAATTACTAAACCCTATTTTTTCCACACCCCATCCCAAGCCGCCATCCTCACCCTATTCATGGTTGTTTGATGCCGTCGTCCTTCACTGTCATCGTCTCCGTTAACGTCCTCGTCGGCTCTATCAACGTCCTCGTCCCGAACCATAAGCTCTCGACAATGAGGTTCATCACGCTCCAGATCCGTCGCCTGAGCAGCCGCCCCCCAAGGACCCTGAATGTCGACGTCTTCATCGTCCCAGACGAGATGGGTCTCGATTTGAGGCCAATTAAGCAAATAGACAGTGATGATTTTTTTGATTGAGTGGGGATGATGAGGGCTTGGAAGGGACCAAATTAGTTGATGAACATATACAATAATAGGCCAAATTAGTTGTACGCTTGGATCAATGGGATGAGATAGTGTCACGGATACAATCATTTTTTATTGACGTACAACTAATTTCTACTGACGTACATCATTTTTTCCTCCGCGTACAACTAAGTTTCTATTGACGTATATCAATCTTCTTCCCGACGTACAATTAATTTCTTCATGGACTATAATGATGTACCGGTGACGATGATAAAGTTTATCTTAAAAAATTAGGATTTTGAAAAATATATTTATTATAGTATTTTTTTTAAAATAAATCAAATCAGGATCTTTGATATATTTTTGTTTTCTTTTGTAAATATAAAAGACAAATTTGATATAAATTATATGATTATTCAAAAAATGATCTTCCATGAAAATTTAAAAATATGATTATCCTGTAAAAAAAAATTAAAATATGACCCTCTAGGTAATTCTTCCTTGAGAATTTTGACATTTTGAAATTGTTTATGAAAATGTCATAATCTATCTGAAAAAAATCATATTAATTTATTCATTATTATTATTTTTTTCATTTTTTTTATCTTACCGACTAAAAAACATAAAATTATCATTTTTTTAATTTAATGTTTAAATAAATTTTCTATGGGAACGAAAAGATATAATTTGAATATTTGAACGAGAACTAATTATTCAAATGCAAAGTTTTCTAATTTTTTTTCTTTGGCAAAAGTCCTCAACAATGCAAATAGTTGATCGATCTGTTTACCGTGGGCAATAGTATCAACAACTTGTCGATTTATCTTCTTTTTTTTTCTCCCTTAAGTTGTGTCTTATACATACTCCATGTTTGCTTTGACAATAAAAAAGAAAACATTGATTAAACCAACTACGTCTTGGTCTGAAATTCCATTTACACCCCTAAAATTATCCAGATCTAACTAAAAAAATCTACAATGCCGGCAACGACTCCGGCCGCCACAGAAACCCATCCTCCGCCGCATCCGCCGCCGCCCCATCACCATACTCCGACAACTCATCAACCGCACCAAACCCCCAGCCAAGCTCCTCCTCAAATCCGAAACCAAACTCGCCATATCTCGCCATCTCATCCTCCAACCCAACCACCACGTCACCGTTCTCCACCGCCGCCGGATCCGCCGATCCGGCGAACTCATCCGTCGGTGGGAGACCGAGGTCGTCGTCGGACGCCCCGAGAAGGTAACCTAAATCCATCTGTCGCTGCTCGTCCTCAAAACATGATACAGTCGCCGCCGGAGGAGGAGGATCCCGTTGGAGTATCTCGTCCTCGAAGCTCTTGATCACGGATTCGAGCCCCGTGATCTCAGGTACGTCGAATTCGTCCTCTAGATCGAGCAGATCAAGCGGTATCGCGTCCGATCCGGCGAGATCCACCGTGACTCGGTCTGACTCGGTAGGATCTATGTGGACTCGCTTCGACTCGGGCGAGTCAGGGATCGTTTCCTCCGAGTCGACTCGGGGTCGTTTTTTCATTGGGCTATAATCTTTGGATTCCTCCACTGCCATGGAAATTAAACCAAGGGGAAAACGAGAAGGGTAAAATTGGAATTGTGATGTTGAGGAGTGGGGGATGATGAGGGAGAGAGGGGGTTTATATAGGAGGTGGGGGGTGTGGTCCCGATCTTGTTTGGTTTAATTATTCTAAAGAGAGAAAAAGGTAGGGGTGGGGACCGTTGAAAGTGGGGGCAAATTGGGCAAGAGACAGACGTACGAAAGGAGAAGGAACACGAGGAAGGAAAAGCTTGTTGAATATTTACCCCTCTAGTCATGCATTATTTTTCTATTTTTTATTTTGTCTTACTGGAGTTTGAATTAATACTTGTTGAAATGGCTTGAATTTTCTTCTACGGTGCAGAAATTGAAGTCCATCTCCCCAAGATAGGCTGTGAGAGAAAGATTAATCTTCTCATCTTCTGCATAAATAGAGCATAGGATGATTTGTCGGAGATATCAAATGATGTATTGGAAGTATTAGCAGTCTATTTCCTCCCTTTTCATAATATAAGTAACTCATTGATCCGACACGAAAATTTATATGTATTGAATTTTTATAAAATTTGATAAAAAAGAATTATTTTTTTTTTGATAATGAGATTTATTGTAATAGTTATGAGAGGAGATAGAATCTGTATTATAACAGATGATAATTATTTTGATAATTTTTTATGTAAAAAAATTATTGTGTATATATATAATATGTTTTATATAGTTTAAAACGATTTAAATAAATAAATATTATTATATTTATTTTAGTTTTATGGTGAAACTTGCTCCTAAAATGCTGATTAATTTAAACTTTGTTGTTGGATTTGTGCGTTTCTGATCATAATTTCACGAGGATGTAAACACAAACATAAAAGAAGGGGAAAAAAAAAATAAAGAGGTGTTAGATAAGGTGCCATCATGGGATACGTGTGCGGGAGAGGTACGGCGCTGGTTTCGGGGTGCGAAAGCAGCAAGGTTTTTTTATTCCATTCATTCATTCCAGCCAATTGCTATATTGAAATTATTCAAATATGGGCCGTCCAAATACCTAGAGGATATATTGTCACGTAGTTCTCGTAGAACGACACGAAGTCAATATCAACTTACCAAATTATGTCGAAGTTGTACCCACACGGCTTTTTTTTATGTGAAAGAAATTTCGAGATGGAGAGAGAATTTTTGGATATCTGGTTTTGAAAACGACAAAAAGCAAGAGGGGCGTTGTCGATCACAAATAACAGATAACGGACGTCATCAACCACGTTGCCCCTCTTTTTTCGATTAACGTTTACGTCAGATTAACTTTTTCGAAAGATAATTATCGAAATTAATAAAATAATAAAATATTTTAGAGAGATATTTTCTTCTCTTGAAAAATGTGTACATAATACCTTACAAATGAGCTATAGGTAATTAATTAACATCTAATTTTCTCACCTAATCAAGGTGATTAGGTCTAATTAATAATTAATTAGATAAGTCCATTTAATAGCCTCAAAAATAAGTGAGATCTAAAGAAAAATATCTAGCCTTAGGTGTAAATACATCACTTTCAAATGATAGTTTTAATTATCTAATTACAATGTTCCCCCTTGATGTATTTATCACCTATTAAGATTGCCTCGTTCAAACCTTATCAGGAAAAACCCAATAGGATAAAAACCTGAACGAAGAAAAAAGAGTGCAATCTCCCCCTCAAACAAAATTCACCTAAACATTGAAATTTTTTTCAAGAAAATTATTAAACCTTCTTATCCCTATTTTGTGTCTGAGCTTCATAAAAGTTGCTATCAGTAATGTTTTTGTGAATAAATCTGTCAAGTTGTCACTTGAGCGGATTTGTCGTACATCGATGACCCCATCCTTCTGAAGATCATGCGACCAAAAGAATTTTGGCGATATATGCTTTGTCCTATCGCCTTTGATGTAGCCTCCTCTGAGTTGTGCGACACAAGCTGCATTGTCTTCATATAAGATTATAGACTTTTCACGAACTGAAGGTAACCCACATGACTCCTGTATATGTTGTATCATAGATCTCAATGACGTACATTCTCGGTTAGTCTCGTGCATAGCAATAAGCTCTGAATGATTGGAGGATGTTGCTGTAAGAGTCCGCTTCACTAATCTTCATGATATTGCAGTATCTCCAAATGTAAATACATAACCGGTTTGTGATCTTGCTTTGTGTGGATCTCACAAGTACCCGGCAACAGCAAATCCAACTAGGGTGGATTTGGCTCCTCTTGAATATAACAGTCCTATGTCAACGCTTCCACGAAGATATCGCATAACATGCTTGATTTCATTCCAGTGTCTTTTTGTCGGAGCTGAGCTGTGTCTTGGTAACAAGTTAACCGCAAAAACAATATCTGGCCTTGTGCAATTAGCAAGATACATAAGCGCACCAATTGCACTTAAATAAGGAACTTCGGGTCCTAAAATGTCTTCTCCCTCTTCT
>JAOVYX010003905.1:0-10640 GCA_035668315.1 Drosera spatulata
TCTCCGCGAACGCCTCCTCGCCCTCATCGCCGCTCAATCCGAAGCCGATTCCCTCCCTCCTCCTTCCCCCTCCCCCGATCATCACCATCGTCGCCGCAAACCACCGCCACCAGCACCACCGCCACACGATCCTCATCATCATCATCGTCCGCCGATTCTCTTTCCTCGCTCGGTTTCTCCTTACATCACTTTCCCCAAATCGAACACCGATCGAACCGATCGGAGTCACTCGCGGACGGCGTCGGATCCGCGGTTCTTCAGCACGCCGCAGGCGAAGGGAGACGAGGATGAGAAGAGAAGGAAGAGTAAGTTCGGGTTGATCTCGAGTCTGTTCAGATCCAGATCAAGGAAGTGCGGACACTCGGATCTGGACTCGGATCCTAGGGCTTCGGTTACGGCTACGGCTGTGGATTCTTCGCCGTCCTCGTCTTCCTGGATCTCCGGCCTCGTTCGACGAGGAAGTCGTCGAGTGGAGAAGAATTCAACGGCGATGACGAGTCTGTTTTCGGCGGCGGAGGAGGAGGAGGAGAAAAAGCGGACCGCCGCCGAGTCTCGGCATCATCGGTGTCGGAGAGATCGAGGAATGTCGCCGGCGAGGGATGATGATGATGTTGACGAGGAATGGGAGGATCAGTCGCCGGAATACTACTCGCCGGCGGCGAAGATGACGCCGATGTGGAAACGGACTCCGTCGGTGAAGCCGAGTCAGTGCCGTGTGAGGCAGAGTCCGAGCCGGTCCGCCCTGGCCGGATTCGGGTTCTGCCTCAGCCCGCTCGTCCGTGTCGGCGGGCCGAGCCGGTCGGAGATCGGATATTCCGGCGAGATCAGGGCGCCGGTGAAGCCTAGCTTGTTGACCGCGGCGTCGTTCTGCGCGAACCGGTCCAGGAAGATCGCCGACTTCGGGAGGTTGAATCAGAACCGTTGATCGAGGGACGAAGATGATGGACGGTGGGGATTTGATCGGATGGGACTAGGGGACTAAAGGGACTGGATCGTGTTCGCATTGGCAAGGTGCTGTGAGATTACGATATTGCCCCTCCTGCTATTTCGATGGTAGATTTTCTGGTCCATATTTTGTTTTTTTGGGTGGATTTTGTGTTTTTCATTGTTATGATTTGGTTTTGAATATTAGGAAAAGGAAAGAGGGGAAAGTCTTACAATACGAATTTGATATATTGAATGTGATGGTGAGACTTCGGTTTTTTCGTCTTGTACATTAATTGCAAGCAACAACTTTCTCTTTTTCTTTCTTCTGTGGAAACGTTGATGGTTTATTTACCTCAAAGAGAAAAGCATCCAGGAAAAAAATGACTTTTCTTTCATTTTCTAGAAAAATCCAAGATCATGGATGTGAAGTGTAATATGCATATTTGTTAGCGTTTAAGAAAATATATTGTGTTGGCAGTAGCATAAATCATGCATTATTTGAAAATGTTTTGAGGTAAAAAAATTTATTTGTACAACATGATTATATTCTGGTAGCGAAGTTGTACCAATTCATATTAGAATATCCATCCTTCTTTGGCTTAGTTTGGTAGCCGTTAGGTTGTTGAACAAAGCGACTTTCAGAAAGGTAATGTCTTTGGCTCTTCCCACCGTCCCACGCTTGATGATTGTATTTGCTACCTTTCTCCCGCTCCTTTGTGGTCTGTCCTTGAAACAACATTCCCTTTCCATTATCGATTTTGTTTGAAGCTCGTAATGACTAATGATCATAACCACGACTAGTCTTTCTTATATTTCACTCTTTATGGGACATTAGTCTTAACGAATTATCTTACGCTTTTATGATTGTCACAATCCATTTTGCTACGATGTTCAGCTACGATCCCTATTATTGTGTGATCACCTCCCCTTTCTCCTCCTCATCATCTTGTATTTCTTTGTTCCACATCCTGGGTATTCTTTTGCTCCATTTTTTAAATCACACATGTCTATTAGTCAAGCTGAATCATCTTAATTCCTGGGAACCATTCCGAGACTTGTCTTTGGTTTGCAGGGAGATCCAAAACTATCGAGACTTGATAATCGCGAATTTCTTCTTGATGCATCTGTTCTTGTTTCATGGATGTCTTTGGACGGAAAATTCATGTGTAAGGTTGCTCTGTGACATCACATTCTTTTGTCAATACAAGGAGTGGATATGGTGGCCAGACACAAACCATTGTGGTAGATGTCGATAGTGGTGTATAGAAAGTCGGATCTGAGACAAATTAACATGGGCAAACGTGGTAGTGTTCATGTTGAAACATGAAGGAATTCACTGGCTATTTCAATAATGTCGCGTGTTGGAGCATTAGTGTTCGAAAGTCGACGGTGATCGAGTGGGATTGTTGTCTGTCCCTGTGAGTGGATCTCTCATCGTCATCAAACGCTAGCTCGCAACAATGCGAGACGGTGCTTGATGATGATTACCTGCACGATACCTCTCCAACGACTTCTGAATATTCATAGATTAATGGTTGTCTGTCGAATTTTCTTATGATTGGCTTGATTATGTCCGCTGAGTAATCGTTTGTTGATTGCAATCAATCATATATATGTCATGCTTTCTAGCGTCACACATGTATGCTGTGCCTTTTTTATTCAAGATAACAGACTCATGGTTGTGTCAAGTCATTTGGACCATAACTGAATCATCAAATCACGCGTTTGAGCATTTTGTGATGAGTTCATTACACAAACGACGAATTGGACCACTGTCGAGTTTTGGCCGTCGATGACCCCACCTATCTCCACTTATCGGATTTGTCACGTAAAAGAATAAAAATATCCTGAAAAAAATAAATTTATCCTTCTGAAGAAATAAAACAATAGAAACCAGTAATTTGAAGAAATAAAATTGTACTAGTATTATATTAATCGAAGGTAAAATAATCCTGAAATGCAAACGGTCAGCCACAACAACTGATTCACATGATTCCACGGGATGATTTCAAGACGAATTGTATGTAATCATATTTCGATCATATATTTATAACAAAAATAAAGAATTTAAAAATGTATTTATGATGTTATCATAAAAAAATTATATTTGGATGGTTTTAGAATTAAAGGGTCGAGCTCATGATTACGGCATGATTATGGGAAATGAAATGCAATAAATTAATACGAAACTAACATTAGTTTTCTTCAGTCATGAACTTGCAGATGGATACGGACAAGTATGTTAGGAGTAGCATTAATTCAGCTTGACCAATGAGTCAATGATCTTCGCTGTTAGTATTTGACCATGCATCGACTGCAAAAAACTGTTGTTGAAGATTTTCTGGTGTACAAAGATCCAGTACATGAATATTTTGATACTACAAGACTCATCATTTTTAACGGCTAAACCTGTTTTTGGTTAAACTTATGCTGTAAACGGTACATCGTACGTACTATCATTCATTGATATACTCATTTTTTCCTGTTCCTCCACTCAATAACTTTAGAGCAATACATGATCTCAGTGTCGAACTCATTTTAGTATTACGACAGGACAGACCGTTTCATTTTCCCGATTATCTGATTCTCTCGAAAGATGTTGTATCCTGACTATGTGATTAAGAAATATTAATGATTATCAACGAGCTGACTCTTCTCCACATAGATCACCTCTTGGCATACATGAAATATTTTCTTTTTGTTTGATATTATTTTTGTTTTTTGTTTTTATTTTTGTTTGACTATCTGATAAAACAAAATAATTTATTTTCGATTCATGATTCTTAAATAGATGAAACAAAAAATAAAAATCAAAAATCAAAAAAATATTTTTTTTGTTTTATTAAAACATAATATTCAAAATTCTCTTTATGATATTTATTTTAATTTTTTAGTTTATTTTTTATTTTTTTATTGATTTTATTTTCATAATTTTAAATAATAACATAAAATTGATGGTTATAATTTCATGAGATATGCAAAATAATCAATGAACCACCAAGATTGGTAGTAGTAGTACAGGACACCATAAAGAAGGGACAAGAGGAAGTGATAGCGCAATGGTGCACCATGGATATATTGGTGTCGGGGCCCCTCACCAATTAAAAGTGCTGGAGTAGTGAGGTCCATTACTTGATTCACTGGCAAATATCATAGCTTCGCTAGCTAGACATAGTGGAAATTTAGTATGGTCCAGCAGACTATAAATTTAGTTATTGACAGGGACTGAACTGTTTAGTATAAAAGAGGAGAAAATAAGATAATTGCTAACTTCAACATTTCTCCCCCACGTCTCATCCCTGTACAAATGAAAGGGAATAATAAAGAGAATAATGAAGGGGGTAAGGCACCCCTCGAAAAATAACCATACGTTAAATACTATACCCACTAGTATCGTTTCGCAACAACTCGATACACAACTTTTCGTTCGTCCTGATTTCAACTATAGGGGTTCTCTGGCTCATAACAGTACCACTAAGAAGCCGAAATCCAAGGAATTCAATGACCTTAACAATTTATATGAGTTAAAACGTTCAACTAGCATCATTATCGTCAGAGTTCAAATGACATTAGTTATCGATCTCGCCGCAGACAAAGAAGAATCTAGGACAAAGCGAGCGCCCAAAAACCATGGCAAACTATACTTGAGGGTATAAGTACCATCCTTGTTTGGACCCTCGAAAAAATTCTTAGGTTTCTCCTAACCTAGATTAATGATGATTCATTTAACATAATCAAAAGCGACTTCAGCAATCTAGTTTCCTCACCAAAGAATGCGTACGCTTTCAACGATAGCCTTTCTACCAAATGCAGTCAACAACACGAATCTTCCCGAGCCATGCCAGCACCTCCTTGCGGTTGCGCCTTCCTGACTTTAGAATCGTCAAGATAGTTCTGATAGATATAAGACACGAAGCCCCAGAGAGCCTGAAGCATCGCGATAATCTTCACACCGTTCATCTTATCATGGAAAATAGCGACAGAAGCAATAGGCGCCACTGCTAAGGCCACGGTGCTCATCACATTCGAGAAGAGAGACGATACCAGGAATATCAAACCCAAGACGCCAACTGAGCAAACCTGCCAACAGACAGCAGTCCAAACCAAAGTCATAACATACGATGCCCTCCCGGTCCCAAACTTCGCCATTTCCCCCTCTAACTCGTTCCATTGCCCGCTGATGAAGAGCCCTGCAACAGCGACTATGGTAGCGACCACAGAGGTGTAGATTTGCATCTCCAAGACCACGGAGAATGTCTCGCGTTTCAAGGCCTTTTGGAAGGTGAGCTGCATCAGCGAAAGGAGCAGCGAATAGAGAGCGGACGCCCCTAGGGCGCATGCAAAGCTGATTGCATAATGACCCTTGGTGACTCCTTCCGGTGCATCAGAACCGTCGTTAACTGCGAGCAGAGCAGCGGAAAATGACAGGATTGCAACAGCATTGAGGATAAGTGGCGTCAGCTTCTGGGAGTTAATGAAGAAAGCGAACACAGCATTGAATGCCAACTGAGTAGCGCAAATGAGAGAATATGTCGAGGCAGAGAGGTACAGAAGGCCGAAGGAGTACATCAGGTTGTCTCCTGCGAGAACAATTCCAAGAGCGACATAGATCATGGCTATGTATTTGCAAGGAAGTGCATCAGGTGGGGGTGAAGACGCAGGAGAGGAGGGAAGGAGAAGAAGAGGGATGAAAAGAATCGGAAACCCAGCCGTTTGAACAATAGTCGCCATGAAGGTGCTGTTACCACCTTGATCATAGTAGAATCTGCCGAGAAGGACTGCAGCAGTTTGTCCGGCAACGAGGAAGAAGATATTGAGTGTCACCAGAAGCCACCATTGTTTGCGGTTCAGTTTCAGCAGCAATGTAAGATCCATTGATGGAACATCTTTGCCTAAGATAGGATCTTCAGCATCTGCAACCAACAGGAAAATTAGTAACTTCAATCACAGCCTAGCACTAATAAATCGCCTCTGACAAAAGCATTCTCTGACAAAAGCATTCTACAGCAGTGACATAGGGAATATGGATATAATCTATCTACAAGTACATATGACAAAATAAAATCACCCCAACCCAGAGGGAAAAACGAAAGGGGCAGGACTACTTGTAGAATAATGTATCAGGCGGATCCTAGATACTCATATTTCATGAGCATAAGTAGAAGGTAAAGCTTAGATGAACATACATAGACAAAGTAATAACTTCCTCTCTCGCCATTGCACAGATCATTTCAATAGGAAGAATACAAGACTAAATCCGAAACCCTTTCTGATCTCATCTAAGCCCCTATTACGACAAGGAAGCAAGAGTATAAAACAGTAAACAGTATTTCTTTGCCACCATGATTATCATGGCAAACACTCAGTGTTATGAATGAAGCAAAGGAGTTTGCCATCCATCTGTTGGAATGAAGGCAATATAGCTGACATATAGTTTCTTAGATATAAAATATTGAATCAACATTTCCTCGTTGCAACGGTATTCGGCAGCCATACAATAGCACAAAAATCCAGCATTGCAAACAACTACCTAAAACTATAGCCATGAACTGGCTGGATTTTATTTAAAGTCATCCAACAGAATGGAAAATCCCCATAAGACAACTTCTGGCTTTAAATTGCTTAAACTCACGACAGTTTTTCTGATGACAGTGGACCAGGAAATAGAGAGTTCATTAATCTTGTGATACCTCTATCTCCCTTCAGATTGAATTCGTTTTTGCAGCCTATTTACTTAATAGCTAATTCAGCATCAAAGGTTCTCGCTTGGAAAAAGGGTCTGGTAGAGAGAAAATTAAAAATGCAGACAACCTCATGTCCTAAGTAAGCAGTTGGCTTTTAGAATACGAAAATAGAAAGTATGATCATAACACCTACGAAACAAGTTCTTGATCGATGAGCCAAACTCGCCTCTGGAATTGACGATGTCGACCTACATATGCATCCATCAAAATTCAAATAATGCCATCCAACCGAAAATGGGCAATATAGCTTACAGATCAAATGAGAACTCGAAGATGATAGCTGATACAACAGTGCGACATCTTCCTCTATAACTATTATCCTGTATGAGCAACAAATTTTACACTCCTCAGATATTTACTGCCCCGCACAAATCCATTCCTACCTTTTCATTCAGCCTATCTTAGACAGTCCTCCATGGAAGCACATTGCTTTTCTTACCCTTCCTTTTTCTCGGTTGACCTTTATCACGCAATCAAAGGGCCCAAACTATATACATCCGCATCCAACCCTTTCACTACTAGCTCTTTTCAACTTTATTCTTCTCCACAAGTTTAATTCCTTACGTTGCCTATACATTAGTTTTGCCAACGGTATCAAAATATGACATCTAAACACTTCAACAATTTTCTCCTGCATGAAGAGCTGGAAAGTAGATTCTAATCAGTTTTTCGGCTTAAATGAGTAAAATCTAAGTCCTCATCTTTCTCAGATATTCGCCACTAAAAAGGCGATGTCATTGACCCATGATACTCTGTATACAACAATGGAGATTGCCAAGGAATGATCAACAGGCCAAGCTCGTCCCTTAAATTATTGGAATCGGTTTAAGTTTTTAAAGCATTTCCGTCTAACAATTTGTAGCAACTAGCACTACCCATAAACACTTTGGAAGACTGGGGAATGTGAAAAAGTAGCTTTATCTGACTATGTGTCCACTATGAGTTGCTCATATCTTTTTTGCTGGCAACTGGACATCGAATTAGAGTGTTGATGACACATTAACAACCATCCAACAAAATATAGGATGAGCTCAACATATTGATCACACGTTTATCAAGGATAACATAATGGTTAATCATATAATCATTTCTTTCGGTTTAACATACACCGTAAACCAGAGCCCTAAAGACTCAGTAACTAGAATTAAGTCCAAAAGCTAAAGAACTTATCAGCAAATGCATTGTAATTTGCATTCAACACACATATCGCGCAAAACACTACACGGAAATCAGTATCAGACTCACAAACCGCTCTATCTTCACCCAAACAAACGCAAAACCCCCTTTTCACAGTTCTAAACGATCCAAGAACACCAAAATCGAATCTTTTATGCTCAAACTACCAAAAAACATCACACAAAATCAAACCAAACTAAAACCAATGAACACCCACAATCATATCAAGCAAAAACATAGGATGAGGAATCATACCCAGACGAGAAACCAAGGGTTCAAATTCAAACACCATTGAACCTTCATCTATACAATATCAGAATCAAAACCCATAAACAATCAAAACATACCCATCTGCCCAATTCCCATTTGGGTCAAAAATCCACCCCACCCAACTTTTTATTTTTGGGCAGTGAATGAAGAACAAGAGGAAACATGAGAGAAGAGAGAGCGGGGATGAATTGAAGAGATTGACGGTGATTTTTGATGGTTCGATGAGAAATTCAATTCGAAAAACAGAATGATGTTGGCTGACTTTTTAGGCGTGAAGGGGAAGCGAACCCTCAATCAGTGTGAATTTGGGGGAACAAAGAAACTGAAAGGAAAAAAAATATGGAATGTTCTATTCGTCTCACGAGTCACGAGAATTCAACGAATTTTTTTTTTTGAGGTTTATGCACGTAAAATTTGGACTGATAGGTTTCGAGAATCAAATATTATTTATATAAATTTATTGTTTAATATTTATTTATTTATTTCGTTTCATAATATAAATAACAGTTTTACATATCATGTATATTTATGTGTGTTCAACTCGTATGGATTTTGATAAAAAAATAATATATTTTTATGATAATGTCGTTTATTCTAATTGTGAAAGGAGATAGTGTGTGTACTATCACAAATGATGATTATTTTGATTTTTTTATCTGAAAAAATAACGATATGCTACCAATATTTTGAACGACTCAAATAAACAAGTGTTGCTTATATTATAGAACGAAAGAAGTATGATAATAAGTTATGTATTTTCATGTGATGATTATTACGGGACGATCGAAGTTAACTACTATAAAAACGAATCTCATCAATATGTGTATTTGATACATAATATTTTCCCCGTTCCATATTATTTATAATATTTTTTTTATTTAGATCGTCCTAAAATATATATAATATTTTTTTCATAATTTTTTCGCATAAAAAATTATAACTCTATCAAACCTGTGTTACAGTATACCTCACTATTTTCTCTCACAATTATTACAGTAAATCGTAATAAAAATATTCATTATTTATCAAATTTTAATAAAATAAAACACACATAAATTATCGTATCGAGTCAACGTGTTATATTTTTTAGGGAAGGAAGAAATAATTTTTGTTTGGAATGAATTTTTGTGAAATTGAAGAAATATATATTCTTCACTCGGCATTATGACAATATTTTATGAAGGGGATAATACAATCATATGAAAACTTATAAGATTGTAGAAGATACGTTTTGCATAAAACATAAAATTTAGTTTTTTCCTGAAGTGGTACTTTAGGATGAGCCTGTCTACGGTTTCGTTCGATTTGCCTAATCCTTTGAATTTATAAATTATTAAAATATTGATCTGTATCGCTGTACGGGATATAAAATCATAATATCAATAAATATTTCAAAATAATTGATTGACAGATAGATATATGACATATAAAATATTTTGAATTTTAAGATGTAGTAATTTAATAAACGATCATCTTGGATAGCTGTATATAAAAAAAATATTTTTTAAATTATTTTTTTACTTTCAGGTTAGTTCTTATTGTTTTGTTAAAGAATTTTTTGTATTCACTTTAGATATTTTGTTTTGTTTTTATTTTTTTATTTTAATATTTTGCATTTTTTGTTTGAAAAGCTTTTTTATTTTGATTTTTGTTTATTGTAATACCCGAGAAAATCTATTTATTTAAATATATGTATAAATACAAACATATACATATAGACATAAAATTTTATGTATAAATGTAGGGGAACTGCTGTTCGTAAAATATTTAACATTCAAAAAATATTATTGAAAAGATGAAAAGTAACATTTATAAATGTTTGTCATTACGGAAATGAATTATTAATATAAGAACGCTAATTACAAATGATGAAAATTAACCTTAATATAACGTTTGTCGTTGCAATTATAATATTAATGTTAAAACGTTAATACGAACAGTGAAATATAACAATAATATATCGTTCGTTATTATGTTATAATTTGGATGTACAAATGTTAAAACTTAATAAAGAACTGAGCTGATATGATAATACGATAATTAAATTGGGGATAAATTTATTATTGATAAACGCTCTATATAAACTATGGATAAATAACGTTAATTTATTAGATAATTTGAGAGATATTTATTATCAAATGTTACAAAAAAAATAAAAATTATCCTCTAATTAAAAATATATGAGATCCACGTGTTTACCAATTTCCACGCAAACCTCTTTTTCTTCCTTCTCCCATCATTTCCCTCACGATCATCACTCATCTCACCATCACTCTTACTGTAACGCCCCGAACTCCACTGCTAAGACACGTGGCGTTATGTCATCACGAACCCGATTCATGACAAGGCTAACTAAACCAAACGGATTTAGAGGTACCGAGAGTCAAGGAAATACCCGCGATTTTTCAATTCAACTTGCTCAGCTAATACAAGTCATATTACATCATAAGTACGAAAACTATTTAGTTACATAGTTTGACGACATGAATAGTACTTGGCATTTATTACATATCCAAAATGTCT
>JAOVYX010003906.1:0-10640 GCA_035668315.1 Drosera spatulata
TGTAACGTTCATCGTTCATAAATTTTATTTAAGCGTTCGTTACAAACGCTTCGTACGTATATTTTTAATCCAATATATATTTTTAAATTTGATAAATTTTTGGGTTATTATATTTCTTCATCAAATTTTATAAAAATTCAACACACTCGTAAAATTATGTGTCAGTCAATCTGTGGCATTTATTCTGAGACGGAGGGAGTAACATTTTAATCTTAATTTTTTATTCATGTTATTTTAATCTCAACCGTTCATTTATTAATAGATACACCTATGTCAGAGTCTTTAACCCCTTTCTAGTATTATATATGCATGAATATAAGTCTCGTTTTTGCATCAAATCACGTCTAATCATTCCGCAACATGTATTAGTTAAAATAGTAACTTATATAACCATGTTTGACGATAAATTTATAAAAAAATTATTCCCTTCGTCCTATTCAAATTACAATCTTTTGACCCGATAATAGAATATATGTGTGCATTGAATTAATAAGGAATGATAATTTTGTCCTTATGAATGCATGAGATAATGTATGAGATAGAGAAACGAGAAAAAAAACATAACAATGGATGAGTTGATGTGATATAAAATAAATTTTAATATAAAATAATTATTAAATATAAAATAATTATAATTTAAATGTTCGTGAAGAAAAAAAAAAAAAGTTATAATTTAGATGAGAGTGAGTATTACTTTGACTCCATGATATCTCAGGCTTTGTTCTGATGTGAAGGCTACCCCCTTCAAATTCTTCCCAGCAACGCGCGCCACGAGGAAGAGAGAGAGACCGGTCGCCGGCGACCGCCGCCAGTCGACGCCACCGACGCCATCAACCCACCGGCGACGACACTCGCTGCGAATAATCCACACAATTCCCTCTCAACTCATCCCAGCCACCAAACACAGACACTTCAAGGTGATTCTCTTCCACTCCAATCGCCGATTTCGAGTTACTATTTCGATTACTCTTATCATTCGGGAATTGTTGTTGATGATGAACTTCTAGAGAATCGTTGCGGGATTTAGGTTTGCGGGAATTGGTCTCGGAAAGGTTATCGTGCTTCATAGGGTTTTGTAACCTAGTTAAGTCAGGGAAAATAGCGTAAAACCCTTCTGAAACTTTGGACCGTCGAAGGACGATGACGATGTTTTGAAATAAGTTGATGAACGTGTTTGGACGGGTTTGGCGCAAGCTTGTGAGGTATATTGTGTAAAACTTATCGATTTTATACATGGAAAAAGTTGTCCGGTTTTTATAAAGGTATGAAGTTTTCTGTTGAAGGTTAGAGTTCCGAGGGGGTATTATGCTGTTATTGCTTTCTTATAATATCTGATTTGCGAAATTGCAAATTTGCTGGACTACTAAATCTTGTGGTTGTGGTTCTATTCGTTTTGGTGAGCTAGGGTTTTTCTCCATAGATTGTTTAATCTTCTGCCACTAGAGTATTCTTAGCGAGTCTCGTGACATGCTACTAATGGATTATTAAGACATGGGGCTTGTTGTAAAATCCAATGTCGACCTGGTGGGAGGCAAGGCCGGAGTTTATGGGATGTTTGCCGACTTCATATGTCAATGCACATTTCATAGGCATGTGGACTTATGGTATGAGCCCATAGCAGGGGTATATTGATATGCGAAAAAAAAACCCTGTCCGGGAGATGATTGTGTAGGCACATTTGGGCTTGGTCTAACAAAGAAGCTTAATGGATGCGAATTTTCTCTGAGTTAAGTACCAATAGAGTCTGAAATAATTTTTTTTAATTGTGTTTTATTTCCTTTTAGAAATGGCGGCTTCTAGAGAAGATTTTGGCTTGTCGAAGGAGGTCAGAAGTCAGAACCGTGCTTGTTTCTTTAGTATCCCGGCTATCTAGCATTCATGATTAAAATGATTTGCTGCAGGAGTTGGACAAGCTTATCGCTGAAGTGATCCGCCATATCATCTTTAAAAATCACCAAAACTCTGGGTGCCCAATTAAGAGGGAAGAGCTGACTCAAATCGTGACTAAAAACTACCAGCAGTACCTTCTCCCTACTTTCGTGATTGATGAAGCGAGGAAGAAGATAAAGAACATTTTTGGTTATGAAATGAAAGAGCTGGGCTCGTTCTTCAGCTAGTAACAGTCACTCACAATATATTAAGATTTCTTTGCTATCCTCCACTTTATCATTTTTATTTGTATAACATTTCACTCTCCGATCTTCCGTGCTTTTGTGGAATTATTTCAGCTGGTTTCTAATTTGCGCATCACATGGTGGCATAGTGTGCTTTGTCTCAGAAATGAGTGAAACCACAAGTCGAGAGATATCCTTAGCATGTCAAAAAAATGAACTCGGCATTTCAAATGTTTGTCCTGTGTCCATTCGTGTGGATTGTCAAAATGTTCTTAGTGCAGACATAGTCTGCCGAAAATGAAGTCTCGTGGGAAGGGGCAATTGTGGATGAACAAAATCATTCTCCATGTCAAATAACAAACGTTTCTGTAATTTTTAATACCGTCTTTCTGCTGGATTTTTGCTTTTTCACGATTGCTTTGACTGTGCACTAACAGAAGTTGTGTTTTGACTTTTAGGTGTTATGGATGCCAAAACATATATCATCACAAGTCAAATACCAGCTGAAGTATATAGCAAACTTGTTGATGATGTGAACACTGCACACCTGAATGGATTGACTTTCGTGATCATCAGTATTGTGCATCTCGCTGGAGGAAAGATCTCGGAAGGTGATCTCTAATTAATAGTTAGCTTTGCTTAATGGAAGTAACATCAGTAAATTTTTTCGTAAAGGTTCAGATTACGATCCATTATTTTCTAGGAGCTAACTTTCTTTTACATGTTTTTCAAAAGGGACCTTTGGCATCATTTGAAGCTAATGGGGTTGCATGAGAAGGATGAGAGCGGCTCCCAGTTTGTGGGAATACAAAGCTGTCTCTCGAGTCACTAGTTCAGCAAAGGTCTGTGTTAATTTGTTGTTGCTGCATAATAGCCTGTGTCAGGCTACGAATTCTTTCTGTTACCCGGTTATTTCTGTTCATGTCATTTCGTGTCGTATTTTCTGTAGATATTTGCAGAAGACCAAAGTAAATGGTCCTGAAGGAAACACTTTTATTCATGAGCTCGCGGAGAGAGCTTTGGATGAACCAATTAGCCAGAAAATGAAAGAGTGCATGACAAAGGTGCATTTCCTGGTAACTTCTTATTAGATGTCATTTCGTCCCATTGTTTCCGCTCATATGTTTTGTTTTTTTTTTTTTTTGGCTTCATTGCAGATTGTTAATACAGAAGTTGGCGTGGTGGAGATTAAATGACTGTTATATCAAGTTAGTAAGTCAAGGTACTTTTCATGCTAACTTCTTCGAAAGGTACAAACCGTGCAATTGATAACTCCACTTAATAGTTGATACCCATCTCACCCGCGCTCGATGAGGCAGGTTCCATGGACTATGGCTTCTTTCAAGTTTATTATATTACTCCATTATTTACAATTTGATCTACTTTTCAGGATGTTCACATTTTCACAAAACAAAATTTAATGCAATAATGTTTTCACTGGATGCAGTATCTTGTGCTGGTTTGATAGAATTAGCAAGGAGGAGTGAAGCGATCGACGTCGGAGCAACTTTGCAAAGCGGAGGTCTTTTGAGGAGATAAATTAGAGCTCATCTGATGTACTTTACTCTTTTGATTTAGAGAACTCCTCAAGCAAATGGATTAGCTCAGCTTGCTTAGGAGAGCAACAGCTCAGTGATGGTTAAGCCACAATAAGATCTTTTGCTCAGTTTTATTATCCTTGTATGGGTCCTTATTTTCGCCATTTGCGCAGCTCTGATAATTGTATGTCTAGGACTCTGGATTGAAATCGTTTAGTAGATTCATGTGGTCTGTTAGGGTTCGAGGATTCTCTTTTTCCCCGTTGCATCTGTTTCTAGCACTTCAGTTAATGAATGATGTAATTGAGTGCATCGAAGTTTGATGTTGCTAACTATATATGCTATGCATCAAAGCTCTTTCCTTTGATGTTGACGTAAGTAGCCTGGAAAAGTCAGCTCAATGATAACTTTTGTCCTTAACCATAGAATTAAGAGTATTTGTAGCAATTTTTCTATTCTTATCCTTACAATATAGTGTTATAATATCATTCTTTTTATATAGAGATCTAATTTTTTATACAGTCATAGAGCGGATTATTTATACTGATTTTTTATATAGATTTGGATATTTTTAATTTATTGATTTTTCATAATATATTGAAATATTATATATTATTAATATTTTTTAGAATACTTTAGAATATAATAATATTTTATTAATTTTTAAAATAATATTTTTTGTTTTGTTTTACATAAAATAATTCAATTATTTAAATATTTGCATTTTATTCTAACGAAAATATTAATTTTGTATTCTTTTAATGATATAAATTATATAAGGAATAAAATTTTGATTCCTCGTCATATAAGGATAAAAATAAAAATCTTTTGGGATCTATTTTTCTTATAGATTCACTGTATATATATATATATATAAAAGGAAATCATATAAAAAAACTACGTCCTGAGTGCTCTAAGAACGATCTTTCTGTTTGTAACTTCGTAGGTGCCTCGTATAACTGATCGATAGCAGAGGAGTTCTGAAGACAATCTTCAAACGAGGTATCCGTCGAGGAAGAAGCAGAACCCTTCTCTGTTTGATGCAACTTAACCCCAAAGCATTGGAGCTGAAGAAACTCCTCACCAATGGCGCCATCATCTCCTTCACCCACCTCAAGCAAGCCCACGCACGCCTCATTCGCCTTCACCTCACCCACAACAACTACCTCCTCAACTCCCTCCTCGTCTCCTCCTTCACCTTCAACCCATCATACTCCAATCACATCTTCTCCCAAATCCAGCACCCAAATCTCTTCCACTTCAACACCATGATCAAACACCAGGTGGGCACGGGGCGATTCCACGACGCGATCAACAATTACGTCTCCATGCGTGTTACAGGTCTGCTGCCGGATAACTATACCTTCCCGTTCGTGCTCAAGGCCATGGCGAGGATTGGGAATGGGATTAGGGTTGGGATTGAGGTTCATGGGTGTGTTGTGAAGATGGGTTTTGATGGGGATGTGTATGTGGGAACTGGGTTGGTGTGCTTGTATGGGAGAGCCGGGGGGTTGGAGGATGCACGGAAGATGTTCGACGAAATGCCTGAGAAGAATGTGGTCGCGTGGTGTGGGATGATTAGCGGGTATGTGGAGGCGGGGATGGTGGAGGAGGGGGTGGGGTTGTTTGGACGGATGATGGAGGAGGGGCTGAGGGTGGATAGTTTGGTGGTGGTTAGGGTTCTGTTGGGTTGCGCGAAGGCGGGGGATTTGGAGAGTGGGGAGTGGGTGTTGAGGTATGCGGAGGAGTGCGGTGTGGCAGGGAATCTGTTTGTGAGAACGGCGTTGATTGATATGTATTCGAAGTGCGGGTGTATGGAGAAGGCGAAGAGGGTGTTTGACGGGATGGTTGAGAAGGATATTGTTTGTTGGAGCGCTATGATTCAAGGGTACGCGTTGAATGGGTTTCCGAAGGAAGCTTTGGATGTGTTTGACCAAATGGTGATGCAAAATGTGAATCCTGATTGTTTCGCGATGGTTGGTGTACTGCAGGCTTGCGCTAGTGTGGGGGCATTGGACTTTGGGGAACAGGCAAGCAAGCTGATTGAGAGATCGGAGTTCTTGGCCAATGCCATTCTGGGAACGTCTCTGATTGACTTGTATGCAAAATGTGGGGATATGTCATCAGCCTGGGAGATATTCAGAGAGATGAAGGAGAGAGACCGTATCGTTTTTAACGCTGCAATATGTGGGCTGGCCATGAACGGTCACGTTGATGCTACATTTGGAGTTTTCGGTCAAATGGAGAAGATTGGGATCCGTCCTGATGGGAATACTTTTATTGGTCTGCTCTGTTCCTGTACTCATGCTGGTCTGGTCCGTGATGGCCGGACATACTTCCAAAGCATGCACAATGTCTACTCTGTCTCCTCCACTGTCGAGCATTATGGATGTATGGTCGATCTACTTGGTCGGGCTGGTTTACTTGAAGAAGCTCATGGCTTGATAAGAAGTATGCCGATGGCACCTAATGCCATTGTTTGGGGAGCTCTACTAGGTGGTTGCAGGTTACATCACGATACAGAACTAGCTGAACTTGTGCTGAAGGAGCTGATTGTGTTAGAACCCTGGAATGCTGGGCATTACATACTCTTGTCGAATATTTATTCAGCAAATAAGAAATGGAAAGATGCGGCGAAGTTAAGGCTGAAAATAGACGAGCAGGACATTCAAAAACCACCTGCATGTAGTTGGATGGAAGTGGATGGCATTGTCCATGAGTTTCTCGTTGGTGACAAGTCGCATCCCATGTCTGATTGGATCTATGCAAAGTTAGATGAACTGATGATGGAGATAGGAGCTCCAGAATATGTTCCCACGACGGATATGGTGCTGCTTGATATGTAGCATGTGGCTTGGACATTTCTGTACTTGGTGATGATCGTAGATCCATGAAGCTGATGTCGAAGATTACATAGCGATCAAACCTCATAGTGAGCTAAAATGCTCTGAAGGAGAAGGCAGAGTAATGGTGCTCTTGGCAATGACTGCCCCATTGCGCTTCCCTTGTTAGTGCATCAGAGTTGTGTCTTGGTGACGAAGGTAGCAGTCCACCATCTTTCTGAAACTACATTCATCTTGTGACTTGCAGAAACTAAGATTTACGATTTCCAGCTTCGCTAAAGGGGATGGATCGACTGCTAGAACACATAAAACCAGCATATTTCCTTGCAACTAATTTTTTATTACATGGAGTCATTAAACATGTTCTTCATAAGCATGGAAAATTATGTGATATCTTTCTTGTTCTTGCAGCTTGAAGCCAATTTCTCATCAATCTTAAACTTCTCTATTCATAAAGGCTCCATTTGGTTAAGTTTTCATCTTTGCAGTTCTGTACCCAGTATGAAAACACAAGTTGGTCGGATACCAATTTTTTCACAGTTGCCAAGCTAATATTATGTGCTTACGTATACCTTGCAGATTCTGAATGCAACAATTTATGGACTTGGGTCGCAGATTGCGGGAGTTCAGTTCTTATATTCTCAGGTTGTGATGACCATTGATGGAAAGGATAATCACCGTTAGCTTTCTTGCCAGGTAATGGTAATCTTATATCTCATGCTCCGCGCTGCGATTTCGCCGGATAAGTTTATGGATTCATGTCGTAATTGCCGGTGCTGATGCTAGTTTGACGATTTATGCAGAATATGACGTGTTCGATGTGCTAAGAAAACCCGTTGCGAGATCAGTTGATTGTCATGTCTCCTTTAGTGGAAACATCAAGCTGTAGTTGTTTCAGGGGCAAATACATTCTTTGACAGAGAAGAAATTGGAACCAACGTTACTTCTTTGTGTTGGAGTATATAAGCTAGACTTGTCAAATGAATGTCTGATCAAACGAGTTGAATTCGTTTCAATAGTATTATTATCAATATCAACGACTCGAAATGTAAATAATAACATCGATACTAACAGTGAAATATGATGGACTCCGAACAGACGACGGGATATCACAACGGGCAGCTGAACTGTCTGTCCAAAAGCAGGTGCAATATTCCGATTGTCTAGCACAAGATGTTACATTGTTACACCTAAAGCATCACAGGGGAGGCTGTTATAGAATTTAACATAACTATGATAAGAGACTTTTAGGTGAACTAAAAAATATCTAGAATATAACTAATCTATCCGTAGTAATGCACTGGATAAAGAAAGCAAAAGAGTGAAAAAAACATAAATAGAAATAGGATTTAATTTTTTCTAACTGATAGCAGTATATATTGGTAATAAGGAAGAATGAGACATAAATTTAGCTTTTATGATCGTTTTTGCATATTCTCATTAATTTTAAAAATATTTTAAAAAGATTGATTGATATTTGTATTAAATCATTAACTCTTTAAAATTAACCTCAATCGTTCAATCAAACTATATTGAACAACTTAGAAATTTTGTTGATATTTTTTTCATATTTTATCTTAATCGTAGTATTCTCTCAATCCTATAATTCTTAGGATACTTTATTATTTTGGGACTTTCCAAAAAGCTTGTAGCATTTTCATTTTGTCAAGTATTTAATCTAAAAAAATAAAACAATCATTATCTGTTATAATACATTTATTATCTCATCTCAAACTCCCACTACCATTAAAAATATATTCTTTGTTTATCAAATTTTATAAAAATTCAACACAAACATAAAACATCTACTATATAAATTCAACATAAATATAAAAAATCAATTCAAATTAAAATATTATATCAATTATGAGATGAAGTAAATATAAATACTCATGATATTTAACCACTACGACTATTTATTGTCACATAACATTGATAAACCCAGCCAAACAATACGTCGAAACCAAGCTTTAGTTGTCTTGAGCAAGAGGAAACTGAATACAGAAAAGCCCGAATGTCTCCTGTGAACTCTCAACCCACTCTCTCATCCTCCAGGGTTCGTCTTCCTCTTCCCAAATCCGATTCTCGATTGATTCTCAGAAACCCTAGAATTTTTTCTGATTGTTTGTTGGTTTGCTCTTTGATTGCAGGAATAAAATCGAATCTTCTGTGAACTGAGTCGAATCGATTTGATAATGGATCTGATTCAAATCCGCGGTGGAAACTTAGTCGGCCACGAATCTGACTCTCAGCGAACTCAGTACTGTCTTTTCTCACATGATTCGATTCGTTTTGTTGGTTGTTTAGGGCTTTCTCAGTTCGATTTTGGATTGGTTTTGTCTGCTTTCTCAGTTCGATTTTGGATTGTTTTTGTCTGTCTGTTTGTTTTGAGTATTTGGTTGTTTAAGGGTTCGATGTTGTTGCCTTTGGGGTTTGTGTTTATCCCTTGTTTGAGTGATTTGGTTCACTTGGGTAGCAAGCGGTTTAAAAACCGTGTTTTACGTTTAGAGTGAATCAGACTGTCGAGGATGGGATTACTTGAGTAGTTCTTGGTGGTGGTTGGTGGTTGTTGTTGTTGGATGAATCAGAGTGTGACGGGATCGGCTGAGTGTTGCAAGTTAACTTATATTGTTGGGGGATCAGTTGAGTGTTACTCTTTCCAATTTTTTTCCTATTACTTACAAACGGTTGCTTGAGGTGAAGTTGGATCGCTGATGAGTATGGGCTATGAGGGTATTTGTGTGCTTGTTTCAGAATTTTGTGTTTATCAGTCAACATACACCATAACGAGCACTTAGTGGGGCTTATTTTGAGTTGTTTATGCTGTATTCACTGTTAAGGGTATATTTTCCATGTGTTGAAAGATTGGTTATGCGGAAAGATCTCTGTTTGATAGTAAGGTTTGTTCGTCAGAAGTGATTTCTATCAATTTTTTTTGGCTATAGAAAATCAATGCTTTGGTCTGTTAGTTATCTGGTATTCTTATCTGTCTATACGTCTTCCCATCTTTTTCTGTTGTTTTTGAACTCTGATGGCTTTATTGATGACATGATGAAACATGATAAATATGGGATGCCTGGAGCAAATGTAATGGTCTCATACGGTTTTGTGCAAACTTTTCTATGTTTGGAACAATGAAAGTGATCCTTGTTTAAATTCTTTTCAAGGTACCCGTATGTGACTGGGACATCTGTCATAGGCATCAAATACAAGGATGGAATTCTTATTGCTGCTGACATGGGAGGTGAGATTTTGTAATTTAAAACTTTGATCTGCTATTTTCTTCTCAATGGACAGCTTTTATCCTCATCCTTGTAGCAAGCATCGTTCATTATTGTTGGTAGTAGCTTGTTAAATTGTTGAGAAAGAATTGTAGAGGGTAACTTTCAGGGAATAGTTTGTTTATAGACAAGCTTGTCAAGGAACATCATTAGATCTTTTCTTTCTTTGTATTTGTCTTTTTTCGTAAAGAATAATATACGATTCCCTATAGTTGATTCTCCAAATTGCTTTTTACTTCCTTAGGTACAAAAATAGCATCAAAATGTTTCTGGTTGCGACCACTTATTTAGCTTGGTTCTCTTTCAAGTGCTCACTGCTCAGGTTATGAAGAGAAGATGAGAATTCACTCATTGATGCTGGCTCTTTTGTTAAAATCAATGTAGCTGTCTCCTTTTCCTTGCACGTGTCTTTAGGGCTTGCTTTTTGGCCATTATCCTTGTTTACGACCTATCATAAGTTTTGGAGCTTGTCTTTGGAAAATGAGTTTTGTTATCTGATAGCTCCTGGGGATGATATTTTTCACATTTGCTGTCACTTGTATTTTCTTCTTTACTCTTCTCTTTCACTGCTGGATAATTACATTGCTGCACTTACAATTTCTTACCATTAACATTTAGGGTGTTGCGTAGACTTAAGCTGGGATTAATGCCACTGTAACTTCTGTTCTCTATGTATCATCATTAATCAATCTGTCCTTTGAGATTTAGATATTCTTCATGCTCCAGAAATATTGAAATATTGACAGGTTCCTATGGCTCTACAATTCGCTACAAAAGTGTGGAACGTATAAAGCCTATTGGGAAGCATTCTCTTCTTGGTGCTAGTGGAGAAATAAGCGACTTTCAGGAGATCTTGCGTAATTT